>JAZGTK010002103.1:0-33901 GCA_036877625.1 Ambastaia sidthimunki
TCAGCAGGTACGTTTATCCATAGAGACAAACAAGAAACAAACAATTCACCATACAAGAGCTACAAGATCTTTAATATCACACTGCAAGGTTCAAAGAGTAAACCAGAATAGAAGAGAAGCTACAGTAGAAGAATGAAGTAGTCATGTTTGGTGTCTAGTTAAGGGCATATAGAAATGATTTTTTTCAGATACATTTTCAGGTGTTTTCAATTGCTTTAGTTCTCTTTAGAACCTCTTCTGGGTTCCACAGAAGAGTAAAACTCATATGCTTTATAAATAATACAGTATTAGATGTTAGATGAAGTAAATGACTGAATTTTTCTTTTTTGAGTAAACATTTCCTTTAACAAAAATATTAAAACAGATGAAGATAAAACAGACTGAGGGATTGTGGCATGTAACAGGTGTTTTTCAACATCGGATAGCTCATTTATACTTAAATAATACTTATGTTTGTGTAGTAAAGCATCCATTTGCCTTGAAACCAAGCCATATATTTCTGCTTACACATTTCTTTGCTCTGCTCGGTTGCTTCCAGTATTCTAAGTAACGTTTTAATGGTTTTATTCTGAACGGTTGTTTCCACCAAATAAATCCCACCTCAATCTCACAATTAGCACGTAGCCCTCCATCAGCTACAGCATAATTAGTGTCTGATAATGGAGTCTGAGCCAGGAGATTAAGAGGACTAGTCAGTACAGCATCGGCATACAGATACAGACCAGACAGCCTGAGGGGCAAGAAAAGGGGGTTTGACTGGGTCTGGAAAATCTGTATGGAACAAAATACTGCAGTTTATACAATACATATGATATATATGGATTTGGATCCTACAGTGAAGATGTTTTGACACAGATGCCAGTGTGTTTATCTGATACTCGTTGCATCTGGGTTTTTTATGGCAACACTTTATTTTATTTTATGGCAACACTTTAAGCATCTGTTTATATTTGTGCAGTGTGCATAGTTCCTGTTTAAATGGATCATTTTAGTTTCCATTTAAAGAACATTCTGCACCAGTGATACTATTGCACTTCAATTCTTTGGTCTATATTCTAAACTGAAATTTGATTTTGATGTTACACAGTCAGTGTTAATAAACCTGAAACATGAAAAACGCCTGAGTTGTACTTGTTTTGTAACTGTTTTAATGTAACAAAGTAGATTGAAAGTACATTAATTTCTAGTACTAATATTGAGAATTATGACTCCACATATCTGTGAATTAACAAAATGTAGTATATTAAATGTTTTTCTGATCCACTGAATCTGAAATTTATACAAGCCAAAATCGCTTTTTTTTTGGAAGTCCAGTATATTAGCCCTTTCTGAATTAAACAGCTTTTTATCTGAGCTGCCAAAATAACCAGGAAGTGTCTGTTTGTAAACAATAACTGCATCCAGACAGATATAAAATCATGTTTCAGTTGGAACAGATTTTAGTAATATAAAACCACTGACAAATACCACAAAAAAGTTTTCTTTTCAAGTTAACATTGCACTCAAAATTGTAAATGGAACTGATACAAGAGCCTCACATACATTTTCCTTCATGACAAAGTCTACAAAAACCCATTCCTCAGACAGCTACATGTCTGGGTTGCGTATCCAAACTCATCCAGCCTCATTAATGTAGAAAAGCTCTCAGAATCACAGTCCACAAACACAGGTTACGTTCATTGAACCCATGAATGATGTTTCAGAAAAGCAAGTCTTTGTTATTATTAGCAGGCAGCCAGAAATGGCAAAAGGGGCGATGACACACTTCCTCAGTTATTATAGAGCAGCAATTTACAGGTTTAATCTAATGGATAGTTTCAGCACCTCTGCCATGTAATATCCTGTCAGCCATAAAATATTCAAGAACTCATATTTATGATTAGAGTCTAGAATGGGCCCTTCTGCACTTTGATCATGAGAGATAGAAAAAAAACACGATCTTATTAGTATTCACACATTAAGTGTACAATTACATGTGCTTGGATAGACACGGAAACATTTTAACGTTTTAAAAGCATAAAAATTACAGCCCTTTTAGTAGCAATTTCTGAGATGTACAAATTATTATAAATGCCTAGAAAATACATGTATAAATGGTTTTTATTGTATTTATAATAAATTTAGTTATTTAAATATTTCATGCTATCACATTTATCACAGTTCTAATTAACCAAACATTTAACATTTGCCTAATTTGCCATTACATTAATTTCATTATGTTCTCTGTCATTTCTTAAACCATTTCTGTTTTAGATGCTTGCAATATGTTAATATTATACAACACAGTTTCTACCCAAATGCAGTTTACATACAAATGTGAATGAGATAATGCTGGACAAAAGCCTAAAAACAGCTGCTTTTTCAATGGTCACTGTACCATTGTATCTCTTTCAATTGGACAAACAACCACCTTTGAGAGTTTCCATGGACATAGATCTCATTATTAAAGTCTCTAATGCCTTCACCCTGCTGCGTCCAGGTTGTTGTGTTCCTGAGCGTGTCCACGCATCACAGCGATGGAGGGTTTGGGGTGGTGATTAGAGAAACTAGGCTAAAGGCAATGTTCATCAGTCAAGGCTGGCTGGTCCTCTCTCCTCACTGGTTGCTCTATTTCAGCACAGAGACACACACTGGGACCCTGGGCAACCAATGCTGGCTCATCTATCACTCTCAAGTGGGCCAGTAATGCTCAGCAAGCAAATTTCACTGCACATTAACTTTCAAAGGCTCTGAGGACTACTGTACGAGTACTGGGCGAGTTTACAGTTTCTTATACAACCGGTAGCTCTGGTCTTTGGTTTTGATTGACCAAGTGCCATTCCGAAAGTGCGGATATATACTGTAACAGCACTGGGAAGTTTTACTGTTTTTAATCGCTTCACTCATCCTAATCCAAACAGACATACAAAACATATTCGTAATACGTTATGCATATATATTATACCATAAATGTACAAATGTACAGAAGGTCAGACTCACCACGATGAGAGAGGTTGCCATTGGCCCCTTGTACGCTGTTGCCATGAGCGATGGTTGTAGATGTTTGTCTGTAGTTTGCTGTTGTCTGGATGGATGTTGGCTGTTTCCCTGTTGTTATAGTGCTGGGCTGAGCGGTTCCTGTGGTGGAAGTGGCCACGGAATGAGCAGAGGTGGAATGACGTGTGCTGGAACTAGTTGAAGGTCTCGTGCTGGTGGTGGTTGTCATGGAAACATGGGTGGTTGTAGTTGTTATTGCAGTTGTAGGTGCAGTTTGTAAGGTTGTACTGGTGGTTGTAGGTGTGGTTGAGCTTGTAGATGTAATGGTGCTTGTAGGTGAGGTGGTGCTTGTAGGCATAGCAGTTGTAGTAGTACTGGAAGGCTCTGGTGTTGTAGATGTTGTTGTACTGGCAGCAGTAGTTTTTTTGGGTTTGACTGCAAAGACAGAAACAACTATTATGAGACAGTCAGAGGAAGCCCTTCAATGTGTGCACCAAACAATGGGGCCAAAGAACTAAAGTGTGACCAAAGTGTCACATTCATGAGGCAACACAGCTTCAGCGTTGTTCAGTATGACTAAACTTGAACTGTGGCTGTCTTTTTGGTTACCTGTCACACATCGGCGCATATCCGGGCCCAGTTCCATGCTCTCTGGGCAGGCGCATGTGTACTTGGGTGAGTGGTCTGTGATTTGAGGGGCTCTGAGACAGAGATATTCACAGCCTCCATTTGGCAAACTCCCCATGTTACATGTGTCTGGAGCTGCAAAGAAAAAATAAAGCTTTGTTCAGCTGCTAAAGTATTGCTAGGATGGCGTATGGGAAGTGTATGAGTGTATGAAAAGATGCATTTAAATATTAGCATGAGAGCTGGACTCTGTATTACATAAGATATATGGTAAGACAAGAATAGTGAGCTTTTATGCAAATATCACATAGAACTGGTTGTCATGGGGCACTATCATATATGTATGCACTAAAGGTTGTGGGTTAGGATTTTTAAACAGGGGTCAAAGAGGTGGGCAATATATTTCATTAGGAACAGCAAAACTTTTTAAATTCTGTCGCTATTTACTCATCATCATTTAATTCCAAAGCCATATACGTTTCTTATAAATGTGTGATTTTTTAAAGGACACTGTAGCCACTTTCTTCATATAATGTAAGTGAATGAGGACCGGAGCAGTCATATTTCAAAATGACTAAATTACATCATAGTAGTTTATATTTTTTTATATTATAGTCTTTTGAACTCTTATAAAGGCTTTGTGTGGGAAAAATATTGATTTAAAAAAAATTATCTTTTTATGTTCCACCAACGTCTTATGGGTCTGAAATGACACGAGGGTGAAAAAAATGATAGAATTTTCATTTTTTGAGTGAACTTTCCCTTTAAGAAACATTTTTTGTTCATGAAACCATGTTTTTCATGCATGCACAGCCGATTAATATTTCACTCTTCCTGACGTTCCTGAAACACAAAAGTGGCTGGATTTCATTCTCATCATTTCTTGTAGAGCACAACTGTGTTTTCCTGCTTTCCTTTGCATTTCCAGAACAACACGATTAATTCTTTGATTTAGATTTAAATAACGCTTCTTATTTATTAATGTGAGGAGGCTGTAAATTGGTTCTTTTGCTGGCACGCCGCACATGAACTGTTTGTAATGAAAGGATAAAAACAAAGAATCAAACTCTACGTGCGCACACGCACACTCCTGTTCTCATTTTCTCTGCTGTCTCTAGAAAAGAAATGAATCATAACTATGCTATTAAATGATGAGCCGCTATTTTTTGGTGGAAAACAGAGTCAGCATAGATTTGCCTCTAATCATTATAACAATGCTACAACATGACGCTGACAGGATGGAAATGATATAGTTCATGCACTGTTTCATTTAGCTGCTGAGAGGCATTAGCTGAAGATACTCTGGATTTTAATGCATTACAGCATCCATCACTTGCCATTCAGCTAAAAAATAGACTGAAATATTTAAAGACTAGTTATGCCTCAACTAACATGTTGAATTAGAAATACTGACAAATGGGTATCAGTGTTAAGGAAGCTATTCTGTACTTGTAATTCTTACAGTGACATTTTTACATTATAATTAATTTGTAATTTAATATCTTAGTAATTATTTGACATGTAACTATTTATTTATTAGTAACTATTTTTGTAGTTTACTGAAATAAGCAACCCAAATGAACGAAACCACTGCAATAAACTGGGCAAATGATAATGTTAGTAATTAAAGTTTGTATATACAATTGTTCTACATTTTTTTTTTTTAGAAAATATAGCTAATTATTGAAAAGTTCAACTAATGTGATACTACTAAAAATGTAGCAAATTTAGTATTAGTGCTACTTTTAATTAACTAATCCCCAACACTGGCCAGTATTTACCATAACTTGTGTATACTAACATGTAAAGAATATGATTTGAAATGAAAATGTATGAATTGGGGTTAGCCACACCAGACGCTAAATTCAATGCATTCTGGTAAGACCTCTGCTGTCATATCTAACCTGTGGGCTGCCTGAGTTCGTGGAACACCACCACATCCAGAGGATTGTTGAGATGCTGAGCCAGCATAGCCACATCATGTCCTGTCAGCCGGTTCACACTGTATATGGCCTCATCCTCCAGGTCTGTCCAGTACACCCGGTCCTGTGGAGACAAACAGGAAGTAAGATGTGCAACCAAGAGCCATGCTAATCCTTTCATTAAATGTTGATGTGAAGATGACGTGTAGTTTGTGTGCCATTTGTGGCACCAGGCGAAAATAACGCTTGTTTTTAACTCCCTCAAACACTCATAACACACCTTCCGCCCCACCTTCCATCTGCCATTGTTCATACAAACAGGTATTTTCATAAAGCAAAGCAGCTGTGTAAGTGCTACAGGGTGACAGTATTTACAAAATCCTCTTCAGAACATTAAACTGATATTTTTCAGGACGTATTTCAGGGATAGTCTTATATATTTCATTTTTCTATTCATTCTTATTCCATATATTCTCTCCAGTGCCCCAAAAATAAGTGTGATAGCAGAAAGATATGAAAACAAAGATAAAGACTTCAGTGTAAAAAGTCTTTTGGACCATAAAGGTTTTTCATCAGACTAATTAAAGCTTGCTGCACAATCTTTCCTTTGTATCTACCACCTACATGAGACTGAAAGCACAAGCTCGGCTGTTTGACAATACCGCTTTCAACATTCTGCTCGCTTCTCCGTCACCCTGCTTCCTCTGATCACTGCTTATCAGCCGCTACAGAAATATTGCAAATGTGCACGGAGAGATGGCTGTTACTATGACAACCTGAGATTCATCTCCTTTTGTAACGGATGCGGAAATGGATGAGCAAGGTCATTTGGGGAGGTGTGGTTGGGGAGTAGTGCGGTGGTCTTGGGGTAACAAAAGAAAAATATGCAGGAAAAAACAGCAAGAGGGCACACAGAGAAGATCAAAACGACCAATTGTTCCCATGTGGGCAGTCGGTTCTTTCTCTCGAAATACTGGAGAAGTTTACAGACCTGGGTGTTTTGGAAAGGTCAGGCTGCCGGGTCCCTGTGGAGTTACATCAGACACTTTGCTGGTGGTGGCTGTTTAGTACGAATTCTCAACCTGCATTATATTCACTTCAGTTTTAGATGCACTGCAGATTCATGTCTAAAATTTGTAGCCCTTTAGTGCAGGTGGCATCTATATTAAAGTGTTTAATCTTAGTCCACACTTCATTGGAGACTGAAGAACTATCCCTACGGGATGAAATTTGTCTCTGATCTTTCGCATGCTGCCCACTAACCAATAAAATGGTGTGAAAGATGGTGTGCTAATGGAGGAACGAAGATGTCGAACTGTTTTATGAGACAGGACCACGTAAAGGTCACACATAGGTCTGGATATGAGAAATGAACAAAACATCCTGGAGAAACAACATCTAGTAATTTTTAATTTTCATCAACTCCCAAAAGAAAATATGTGCTTGATTAAAAACCCAGAGACTAAACATTAAATGTCATCTGAGCTGTAAAGGATGACAAATTAAACAATAATGCGACAAAAAAAAGAGCTTCTGGGAAATAACTGCCCCACTGAAACGTCAAGATTGCATGATTGTGTTACTTAAAGCCGATCTTCATTAAAATGTGTTAAAATATGCTTCTTCAGCACATTTACAACAAACTCAACAAATCTCGTCAACAAACTTCAGTTGACAAGTGGACAACTTTAGCAGTAGTTGTAGGTGGCCCAGCTTCAGGGGTATTGCAGCAATGTGGCCTTTCATTTCTCATTAGATCTGGACAATAGTAGAAGAATGGAGAAAACACATTGTTTCCTTTTTCTATGGCTTGGCCCCTGAGCGCCCCCTCACTGAGCTGGCTCATCAACTGGCCTGATAGAGGGCAATAGGTGATCTACAGTCTGGACTGGGTCCTGCCTCCAGGTGACTTAGGAACTGTCAAATAAAAAGGCTTTCTAATTTGGTTTGTGTCACTGGCTGCTGTCAGTCACCCTGTCCATTTATCTCTTGGCCTGAGCTACTGTCTCACTGTTCTCCTTAACACACTGTTAGAAAAAAACATGTTAATGTGTACATAATGGAGCTGAGATACAAGGTGTGTTATCAATAGCAACACAATGTCTCAGAGTATTTTATGGTAAATTGTCTTGCCTCAAAAACAGTCAGAGCAAAGGGATGGCCCAGATGATCCATTGAGGACAGCAGAACTCTACGGTTATCTCCATTCAGGTCCACACTGGAGATGAGATGAAGTTTGGAGTCTACCCAGTAGAGTCTTCTACTAGACAGATCTATAAGGAAAGCAAGTGTTTAATGTTATATATGTAGTGTTAAATATAATACATGGTACATATATGTACTGATTCAATTCTACAATGAATGCTTTTAATAAAATAGAATTATTGGTAATGAGTTTGTGAAATGACACTTCAAATGTTTAAATTTGATTATACAATGAAGGCAATCTTGGAAGTACAACTGAAAGCTCAATCAATAGGAAATATATAACACAATAACACAAATCTTATAGCTTTGCAAGGTTACCGCTTCTTTTTGCATTCAAAAAATACTTTTTCTACACAGATATAGCAATACTCAATTCCACTCAAGTGTAAATAACTTTTACCATAACTGATTTTTCAAATGGTTTTCATTCTGAGCAAGCCAGAGAAATGATGAAAATATTGACAGCGTTGCTTGAGCAGTTTCATTTAGTTTTTCTTAAACTGACAGGTGATTGATGAGGAACAATGAGAGTGAATGATTCAAAGGCCTGTTGGCCACAGGAGACTGCTTTTCATTATTAACATGCTTTTTCCTGAGTTTTTTAATCTTTCTTGCTCCTATTGTTTTTCTCACTCTCCTCTTGTATTTCGGTTGACGTCTTTCTCCTTTGTAATGATCAGTTCAAATAACTTGGCACGCACAGCTGTCTACTGTCTTGCTTTTCAGTGTGATATCTTTTGTTTTTCCATTCAGCTGTTTCTCTTTTATCTGTTGTTGTCTTTTGGGCTATTCTCCCGTGTCTGTTTTTCCACTTTGACTCCATGTGAAGATTTGAACACATTTGTTGCAAGCAAAGGAACTGAATTTCTAAACATCTTTCTTGTATAGTGTTTTACCAAGCGTGATCCCATTGGGCCACTCGATTCTTTCTGAGACCAGAACCTGACGATCCACTCCGTTCATTCCGGCTTTCTCGATCTTAGCTTGTGTTCCCCAGTCTGACCAGTACATGAACCTGAGGGGTCAAAACAAGATGATCAGACCAGAACCAGGCAGAAACAACATGTTGTTTTGTACTTTCTGTGCTGATTTTGAGGGAAAGTATTCTATGGAATGGATTTAAATATATGCAGAACTCTTACTGGTAGCTTGAATCATTCAAATCCGCCAAAATATTTAATAAACATACACAGCAGGGATGCCAAAAGCAGTAAAAGTTTGTTAATGATGGGTGTCCCAATTCAGTAAAATCTGAAGAGCTCTGTGGGAACTGATTCCGATTCAGATTAGCATGCAAACATGCATTATAGAGAAAATGAGCCTTTGACTTTGACTTCTATCGCATGTCAAAAAATGATGAGGAATAAGGTAAATATATGCTCATTAAATACTCAGTCTATAGCTCTGGCACTGTAAAGTGAAGTGGACATTTTACCCATAGGCAACAATTAACTAGTATGCAGACCAGCTTGAGACTCATTTGCATGTTTTTCATGCTCCTCTACTTCTGTAATATAGTAAAAAGAGCCCTGAGGGGATAGACTCATCACGTCCAAAGGCAGTCAAAGAAATGATAGTTTGGAAGAAAAGGAACCATCAACGGGGCTTTGAAAATTCTTGGTATGTCAACATAGATCACGTTTTATATTTCATATTCACATCACATTTACATTTTTGGAGGAATTCCTACTTTTTAGGGGTAAATCAAATCTTACAGTCACCTTCTTCATCCTCTATGTTGCCTCAGGGTAACAACCCTATTTCTTTACTTTGCAAACACATCATGTATATAAAATGGCAATAATGGTTAATAATGACGGGACGACTTTGAATATACAAATAAAAAGATTCATCTTGGTAAGACTATATCCTTCATTTTTAAATAATGCTCTTGCATGGTAGATCAAATAAATCTTTGCTCTGAACATCTGCCCTTAGAAGAACCTTTTAATTAATCTATCCAAATATGATTAAAAATGAGTAATTTGTTTCATTCTCTGCAAGTACATTGGACTTTTTAGTTTAACATCGATTTCATAATGTATGCAACAGAGGGTTTAAAATATTTTTAATCTTCTGAATTTTACATTATAAACACTATATTCTTACCCTTGTCTTGGGTCAAGCGCGATGGCACGTGGTTCCCCGAGCTCTGTGTCAATCAACACCTTCCTCTTCTTGCCGTCGCCGGTAGCGACAGAAATAGTCTTGTGTCCAGAGTCGGTCCAGTAGATGTTTTTATGGACCCAGTCAACTGCTAATCCCTCTGGGGAATGTAGCGCAGTATCTATGAGTGTGATCTGTTCTGACGAATCGCTGGCTTTGTTGATGTATGCGCTACAGAGCAGAAACATACACATGCACACTGTCAAACTACTTTCAGAGATTTTAAGCAGATAGTAGACATCTATTCATAAACAATCACAAGGTTTTAGATGCATTCACCAGATTTATGGCAAACGAACACACCTCAAATAGCTGAGACACTCAGCTGTTGTTTTTATATATATATCCAGCAAAGTAAAGCAACACCTTGTTTATTAAAGAGCAATTGTAGGATGACATGGCTGTGACTGATCTGATTTCAATAACCAAACACTACAGCAATATTGCCCAAGAAAGTATGATTGCTCCTTAAAGCAAGCGATACAAAATGTTTTGTGAATTATACAGTCTTCGACTAACCAGTCTTCATTCTTATGAACTAGCATTCATAAGAAAGCTCAACATTATATTGATGTCACCTGTCATTGCCGGTGTTTGAAGTCTTTAAATGCAACATAAAATGGCATTTACAATCAATTTTACTTGCAAATTGAAATTCAGCCAGAAAACAGGCCGTGAAGATTTCATTCAATCTTTAGATTAACTTGCACTATTTTTTTTTGCTAAGACCAGGCATGTTTTTGTCTCAGGAGAAACATCTAAAAACGCAGGAGACTTATGCAAACGTTCCCATTTGATTTTCATTTAATTGTATTGCTGTCTAGAAGAAACAACTAAGATATTAAACAGATCTTGGTTTTCTTATGGGCATGTGAGGCAGGATTCTGAACAATGTGTTTTCATTGTGGGAGGGGCCACCCATCTCTAAAATTCAGAAAAAGTCAAACATCTATCAAAGCCCAAACCACAGGATGCTGTGTTTTCACACCAGGATCAAACAATGATGCATTTGTTGAACACGACCAACAGATTGTCTCTTTAATTATTTGGGTTTGAATTGCCTCTGCCATCTTAATTACAGCAGAAACCTTGCGTGACATTGACACATCATGATTCTAATTGGAATTAATCAAAGCAAAACAAACAACATTATCAAACTTTATGCAAAAACATTCACTGCCTGGTTTTGAACTATAAACAGAGTCAATTTTGGGTCATCACGCTGGTGAACCGACACTCGCTACGCAACTTTCTACCGACAGAAACGGTCGAATCAATTACCACATAACCCACAAAAACAGACAGATCAAAGCTGCTTTAAACAAAGATTTCTGAAATGTGCTAGAATCACTCAGCCCTTTAAATCAATAGACCTCATTGGAGGTTTTAGGTGAATGACATCTACACCGTTTCATCCGTCTTTTCCTACTACAGAAACCAGCAATCCTGCATCCACATCACTCTCCTCCAGCGACCACACACATACATTAACCTGCCTGCAGACACATGAAAACATCTCCTCTAATCTTCTGAGTGCTTTTATGAGGAGTTTATAATGCGATAATGAACTGTCACACAACATACTGACATGAGCCATCCTGGGGGGTGAGTTATGGGACGCATTAGTGTGGGAGGTAAATTATGGAAAGCATATGGTGTGACTTAAATGATTTATAGATGGTCCTAGAGGCTGATGTGACTCATAGTGAGTCTGAGACAGAGACCCAAGCCTTACAGAGCACATACACACTAGGAGAGTAAAGGACAAATATTGGCAAAGTTTTCAGCTGCTGTTTTAGCACAGGCAGGCTGGTGTCCGACTGATAAGATGACTTTGTTAAATGGTTATTAGGCCTCCTGTAACATTTTTGAGTGCCCTTCCATAAGGACATCCATTTTCTCATCTCACTGAGGAAAGTGTTTGTCAAGGAGTATGAGGGGTGAGACATGATAGAAAGGCTGCAATACACTATTATCAGTCTGGCCAGGACATATATATATATATTTATATTAGAGACTGTTGTTTTGCAGGAAATTTTATCATCAGATAGTCTTTAAATAAAAAAATAATAAAGTCATTCAAATACTTAATTTAATTAATGAAAAAGTGAATACTAAATAAATGAATATCTGAATTCCCTCTAAATCCTTTTTCTCTGAGCAGAGTCTTTGCTGGATTCATTGTAGATTCAGTGTTACTCTTGTTAAGTCTAATGAAAGGTGATGACCTCCATCATTACTAAATGAATGTATTGCATTTCAATGTGCTGAGAAAGTCACACCGGTTTGGAACAGCATGAGTAAATGGTGATGAAGAATTGTAATTTTTGGGTGAACTGTCCCTTTAAGTGTTCTCGCTAGAAGGATGTACTGCCAGCCTGTTATTTCACAAACTTGTTCTAATATATGAGAAACCAACAGATGTTAAAAGGCAGAGACGCAGAGAAAGAGAATCATTTATTAACATCCAGACTTTTCTGACTATTAATTGCCACACATTTCACAACTTTAGAAGACCCAGACTGATGCTTGTCACTGTGAGAAAATCTTCAGTAAGTCTACTGCAGCTGTTCTCATGCATTTAAATATCAGCTTGCTGAGAGGAGGCGGGGAAAGCATGTTAATTTAAAAGCGCAACACTGCATTGTCTCCGCCCACATCTCTTTAACAATAATCATAAATTAGCATTTTTAAATAAAGATTAAAAAGTTGTTGATCTGCATGGAGGCAGTATGGTATCAAACTGTACCTGAAGATCTTGCGATGGTATAGGTCACACCAGTACATCTTGTTGGTGATGACATCAACATCCAGGGCCACAGCGTTCTTCAGGGTTGGCACTACCTGCGAGTAGTCCTTCTTTACCAGGTCAATGCGCCGGATCTCGTGGCGGTTAGTAAACATGAGGTACGGGCTCTTACCTGTGAGGGAAGCAGAAAATGGTTTGGTGGTGAATGGTTTAGTGGAAAACCGTTAGTGGTGAGCAATTGAGGGTTTAGGCACAAACTGTAACACAACTTCAGTCTATCTTCAGTATGTGTGGGATTCATCCATTATTAGTGCCTAGATTCACAACAAGCCAAGGCTAAAATACTTGAACTTGAGCAAATGCTCAAATGCTCACTGAATTCTTCATAGTTTAATTTATTAAGCTATAATACAAATGTTGTGAGAGCAAAGCTAAAGAGAGCAAACACTTCAAAGATTACAGTAAAACCAACAGTCTTCTCAGATGGGTAAACATATTAAGACATATGGTCTGTTAACTCAAACCAGAAATACAAATATAGGAAGAAAAAACATTTAATGATTACTCAACTGTATCTGCTTGTGTGTATGACAGGATAGAGAATAACCAGATTTCCTCATCATTTATTTCATTTGCAGGTGAAACATTTCATCTGCATACATATGTAAATGTGTGTGTTTGTGTGTGTGTGCAAATTAAATCTGATGCATGAGTTCACTCATGAATAGTCTGTGTGTGGGTGACTGCAGTGCACCTGTCGCCCATGTGATTCAGGTTTCGGAGATACTAACATGTGGCCGGAGAGAGTCTTTCCAGGTAATTACACTGAACTGGGTCGTGCATGTAGGTACGAGTATGTGTGAGTATGTGTGTGTGTGTACTGCTGGGCAGCTTAGTCACTGTGTTATGTTGCTCAGTCAAGCCAACACAGAATATCACTGACCCCATTACTTTATCCTCTATGTGGCAGTAAGGGCACTCTGCCTGTTTCTGAGTCATTTGGTCTCCTCTAACTCTCCTGCTTCTCCTTGATATAAGTGTAATTTATTTTCAACCGGTCTCATGTCATAAAAAGGCTGCGTTCCTGAGAAAATTCTCTTCGCTAAGCCCACGATTGTCCCCTTCAAACACCCTCTATTATTCTTTCATTGGGCTTTCCGTCTCTAATAAGCTCCTTGCATCCAGACATTACATGATCTGTATTACTATAAAGGATATAATGCAATCGTCCCATGACCTGGTTACACCATGGAGTGCATGGCTAGCTCACCCCCTGAGTATTAACAGTGTTTAATTAGTACTTGCTGGTAGGCTCTCCTAGGCTCCACTGGGTCTGCACCAAGTTACTTAAACTCATTGGTACAGACCTATGTGCCTTCCACTTGCGTTCTGCAAGTGAGCAGCACCTATTGGTGCCATACCACAGAGGCAAAAAATTACTGTCACGAACCTTCTCCTGGACTGTTCCCTCCTGGTGAAAGGACCTTCCGGTCTCAATCAGAACAGCTGAATCTTTATCCATTTTTAAAAAAAAAAAGATTGAAAACACATCTTTTCCGTCAGCACCTGTCCAATTAATAGCACTTATCTTCCTACTAACACTTCTTTCTTTCTTTTAAAAAGAAAATGCACTTGTAAATTACACTATACTAGGCTAGGGAGACTGGCACGACACTTCTATACTGTTGCCTTTTTCGTTCATTTACCGTTTCTATTGTTCTTTCATTTGTAAGTCGCTTTAGATAAAAGCATCTGCTAAATGCCTAAATGTAGTGTTGGAGCTAAACTCTGCAGGACAGTTGCTCTCCAGGGGCAGGACTGCTTTAGCTCTTCCCTATTTCTTTTGTCTGTTTAATTGCAATACACAAATAATTGTCACTCATTGTCAAAATCATTACTACAATCCCAGTCAGCAAAGACTTCCATTATGGGACTCTCACAATCCAGACAGAAAAAGTGGAAAAAGAGAGAGTGAAGTGTGTGAGCATAATGAGCAGCAGGTGCTGTGTGGTCAGATGTTGCTGTGAGCGAGCGGTAAGAGCTGTGAGGTTTGGCAGTGATGAAGAGAGGATGAGTGGAGCTGATAGATGGATTTCATGTCTCTGTTATTCTCCTCCTGCCTTCTTCCATCATCCATCAGCTCTCACTTTTTTACGCTCAATCGAGCCAAAACCGAATGCTTTTTTCAACAAGGCTCTGAGAGGCGCTTGCGAGTCGGGCAGGTGGATGGAAAGCCTGTCCAGATTGTGTTGAAGGGAGAACATTTCCTTCACCTCCTCAGAAAGCCCTTACGGACCCCACTGTATTGTCAGCAAATATTTTCATTTTCAACACGAGCCAGGATTCAATCATCCTACCCATCTGTCTTTGGCTATCAATCTTAGCAGGGGAGGAAGAGAAAATGAGAAAGAGAAAGCGAGAGAAAGGAGGAGAGCAAATGTCACTTTCTAGCTTGAGTTGCATCGCATTTGCATAAAGAAGCATACTGTCTGACTTCTGTGTCATAGCAATTTCCTTTTTTTTTTAAAGCCACGACTCAGCACTTTTTTTTACACCATATGTGCTCATGACATCTTACCTCTGAAGGTGATTGTATGCTGACTAAAGGTTTGTTTTTGGTAAAGGCCATGTCATTTTAAATAAATCTTAAATGCTTGCTAGCTTTGGACCTGTTATTCAACTGATTTGTAATTACTTCTTGTATGTGATTTGTCATTGAGCACAATAAGGGTGCCATGCTAAGTATAGAGACTGGCATACGAGTCACGATTTAATAATTCACTGCCATGACAACATAGTTGTCAGGAATTCTTCTTAATTTTCTCATAAAAACAACAAGAATAGTAACAAAATCAAAACAGTATGAGTAATGTAATAACATTAATCACAACGATAACATCTACAGGTATATGATTACACACATCTGTTTTCCGACACAAAGAAAACAGCCATATGGTGTAATTTACAATTATCTAATGGGGTGGAAATTGTAGTGACTGTAATAGGCTACCTGAAAGCTTAAGCACACATTGTAAAGGTATATAAAATTCTTATAGTCCATTGACGTGAAGTGCAGGGTACAAATGCAAAACTACAAGAAAAATCAAGAATTCAAACATTCTTTACAAGATAAAGTGTGTAACTGCAAAAGCTTCAAATGGATTTATACATCCATTTACAAATCCACAGGAAAATACTGCCTGTTTTCAAAGAGGTTTCAATCAAAACGCTCCCGTCTTTCTTTTCGTACTGCTTCCTGCGCTGTCCATTAGCTGAACATGGCAACAGCTGTATCGAAGTAAATGTGACACTCCCATCCCAAAGACAACACGACAGCCCCCGACATGCATTAGATTTTCTCCGCAAGCTGTTCCGCACAACAGACAGGCATCACACTATTGGCTGACACCCAGCATGCGGCGTGGAGACAGCGTGAAACAGTTTCATCAATTCTGATCCACAGAGTCAAAGACAGGAAGTGAGGTGAGGGAAAACAGGTGGGAGTGAAAGCATGAAGAGAATCAAATGATGTGTATGTGTGAGACCTTGACTGACATGTAACAATGGAAAGAGGAAGAGACAGACATGAAAAGATGTCTGCGGTTATCCCTGTGTAAGTCATTTCCCATAAGCCCCTCTGTCATGTCACTCTCCTGAGTTTTCATTAAGGCCGAATTACACGGCTCAGGTTTGCTTTCAGCTGTCTCAGCTACACGCAGTACAGAAGGCCTGAGTGACCTCACGCTCTAATGAGAGTATGTGACAGGCCTATAACAGAGCTGGAAGTGTATGACATGCTCTGTTCTTTATTGTGTTATGGAGTTAAAATTGACCATTGAGTTTACTAACAATTAAAAAAAAATCATTCTGTAGAGGCTGTACTCACACAGAGCTTAAATATTTTAAGTTAGCATATTTATATTATGAGACCGAAGTCGTATCATTACATGAATAGTCGTAATTATGCCCCTCCACCTTGAATCACCGCAAATGGCTTTAAAATACAAATGCTTATATTTTGTAGATAAAATTAAAATGACAACTATGCATATAGAAAGCGAAAACAGAAATTCAATCTATGTTGTCATTTGTAACATTAGGCTTTCAAAATCAAATCAAAACAAGCCATTATCAAGAGGAAAAAAATGTAATCCAAATATTGTATGCAGTATCAAGAGACGAGGCTTATCTCTTCAATATCTCATATGAAAAGACACTGTCTCTTTTGTTGTGTTTGGTTTTGGAACCTGTTTAATCGTGCCTGCTCACGTTGGTCTGGTACACTAACAGTCACCGTACGCTCGCTGTACTCTATATTCATATCACGAGTCATTATATCTCATATTGGCATGCAAAGGTCATATTTGCAGTTACTGTTGTGTCTGAAAAATGGTTTTATGCCCAGAAAACTAAAGGTTGGGCACATCACACACAAAAGCAGCCCCCAATCCCACCCAACCTCTTATCTGTAATGTGAAACTGACTGATATGCTTATGAAAGGGGACTGAGAGAAAAGGAAAGAGTTATTCATTTTGCATTTTGAAAGATACACCTGTGGCAAAAGCATTAAGCTATTAAAATTATTAAATAGCTTTTCCAGGCATACCAAAAGGGGCTTAAAAATGACAAAAAATCTGAAATTGTGATTTAAAAGTGAACTCACTGATCATTGTAGCACTTTAGAAGATAACTTAGTATGGTAAAAAATGCCAAACATCTAATCTTATTTGAAATACTTATCTTTTTTTTAAAACACAGTCAACAGAACTATATTTCCTGTATGGAAAACATATGGGCCAGACACTTTTCAATTCAAATTTGAGTACAAAAGAGCAAAAACTCTCTCATACAGATACATACTCTTACAGTATCAACATTCTCAGTATCAACATTTAGACAGAATGAATAAATGTACACGTAGAACTACATCTGTACTACATACAGTACGTGTATGATACCTTTGTAAAATACCTTTGGCCAGTGGCCACTCTGCTCTCAGATAAAACACATTTAATGCAACAAGGATTTTGTTCACGAAATGTATAGCGCAGACCTACACAGATAAAAAGACACAACAACAGCAGAATGCAGCTTCTGCAGTGAGAAATCACTTCACTAAGTTTTCAATGTGCCGTTTGGCCCCAGGGAAAGGTTTTTGTTGGCCAGCTTTACACGGCACACTTAATGACAGCAGTTCCTCCAGCTGTCGCGCAGCCTATCGGGAGCCCTTGAAACGTGCTGAAGTTTTACAGAGGCTGGTCAGGCAAATGAAGGGCATTAAAGTCTTGCAAATAGATGAGCTTCATTAGGTTCACTAAAGCCTCACAATGCCAATTCAGAGCACTGCATACCACCCCAACCCCATTTATGAAGCAAACAAACATGCTGCAAAAACAATACCTCCAATTTGCTTGTTAAATTTAAAGTATATGTTTAAAGTATATGTGAGAAAAATTTTGCTATTCCAATGAGTCATGGGAAGAGTTTTTGCCACTGTATTTCTGTCAAACAATAGTTCAACTTTTTTCTGATATGGGCAATGTGAGTGAATCAAATTCAATTTTAACTTATAAGAAAAATCACCTTAAGAAAATTAGCTGTTACACTAATTCCAATATTTAAAAACGTATGCAATACAAACAAAAAAGTATGTATAAAATATTTATGACCAATACAGTTTCCCAGGTACCAAGATCACTACAGCAGGTGTGGCAAGTCTTTTTGGACCCTGGAAGAAGAAACATACTGTACATACCAATGGTGCAACGTGATGCTGGATGCTGAGGAATTTCTTACCCACTGCTTTGCAGGTTTTGGTAACTGGGTCCATCTCGTAGCCCTCGTAACATTCACATTTGTAGTCGCCTTTGAGGTTGATACATATTTGACTGCAGGCTTCAGGGTTCTCACATTCGTCTATGTCTGAAGAGGACCATCAGAAAAGCATTAGAAATAAGGCAGAGAGACACAGAGAACAGAGAGACTTTTGTAGTTTAGTATCCACAAGCAAGACAAATGATGCCTGCAAACACCATCAGGGGAGTTCTCAAAATTAATTTAAAGGTGATGAAGCCAAGACTAAACCAATCAAAGATGTTTACAATTGGAATGTGAAAAATGGATATACCATGGTGTCCCATAGCAACCTTTTACTGATATGTAAAATAATATTAAAGACCCCATGAATTTGCTTGACAAGCATTTTTTTCTTTCTTGCATTGATTTCATTTTTAAACAGGAAACTGAAAGATATCAAAAAACGTAAAGCCCTATCTATTTTAAAAATAGCCAATAGCATTAAGGTACTATAGGTTGCAACCATGCACCATAATTGGTTGCAGATATTATCGGTGGGATAGGTATTCTCCTTTAAAAAGCATTTGATTGGACAAAAATCTACTCTTTGTAGTGCAAAATGAGTCATTGACATTTTTGGCTTGTTTTTTTTTTTTTTACCGAAAACCACTTCTTTTTTAACTTTAAGATGTACACTCTCATACAGATGGCCTTAAAGCCAACATGCATAGACTATAAGCCACAAAACTCCCATGTTTTAAATGGGGTCTTTTAACACATTAAGAGGCCTACAACTTCTGAAGGACACTTTACCTCCACAAGTCTTCTTGTCCAGTAGCTTGTATCCTGAGGGGCATTCACACTCGTAGCCGATTTGCCGGTCCTTACATATGTGGGAGCAGCCACCATTGTTACTGGCACATTCATTTAGACCTACGACAGAATAAACCCAAGAAAGCTGGTGTCAAAGGTCAGTATGCTCCTCAGTAATTGGACGATAAGTGCCCATGGCAACCTGACAGCAACTCAAGGGAGACTTGTTTCATTCCCATTTTCTCAGTGGAGTATCAGCTTTGTGCCAAGAGTTTATGAGAAAGTGATGAGGCGGATGCAATCTTTCTGAAAGACTTGTTTTAAGAGAAATACACACACACCACACTTTTATTTCATCCCTAACCGAAAAACATCTCTAACAGTTTGTCCCATCTGCTCTTATTGCTAGAAGTGAGTGGTATGTAGCGATATCAGTCATTGTATGTCACCATAACAAAAAAATTGCAATACAGATGTTTTAGCTGGGGGTTTAATCCATTAATATTTTACATAACAAGTTAACCAAGTTTTATGTAACGATGGCCATTATTTGAACATAACCTATTTATAATCAACAGTGCAAAAACAAGTGGTTGGAATTATACAATACTTGTTTTAAAGAAAGAGATTAATTATAATTAATTATAAATACAAGTAAATGAGCTTGTTCTAAGATAAAAAAGCAGATATACCCATTTAGTTGAAGTCTATATTATGTCTAGACTGGATGTAAGCGGTATGTCGGGACACATCAAAACTATAGCCCTGCCATTATAATCAGTGGGAGAATATGGCCACTGCATGCCATAAAAATGGCACAGCATGAGGAGGCCTTCAAAATGATTTGTCCAATCACCCACATTCATTTAGTGTATAACATATTTAGAGTCCCTGTTAACACATGGAAGTTATGGCATCTAATGCCTCCTCCTTGTTTAATCAATTATTTGTGATTCCACACTGGAAAGTCAACAGCAGAGTCTTGCAGAAACAAAATGGTAAATTGAATTTATTACTGTTTTGACCATTTTTAGCTGACAGGCCTAATACCCTGTAAAAAAACTCACTTCTAATTTATGTTTTAGTTATACATCATATTGACTCTTTTGACATTGACATTTTGGGACCTGTGATTGTTCAGAGTTTGAGTTGAAAAGAAATGTAAAGTCTGGCCTAAATATGAGTCTAAAACAAAAAAAAATACAGATAAAGAAATGCCTTATATATTAGTCAGACTCTCTGAGACTCTATAAACATTATTTTTAGATAATATAAATCCTGCTTAACCTATACATAACATTATACACAACTATAGGGAGTATGGCAGAAAAGTAATCCTTGGCACCAGTCCTAATGATTTAGTATGCGTAGCTGCAGTGGCCCACTTGGAGCCAGTCCAGGGTGCGCTGGGCTCAGTGGGGGTTGCTTTGCATCAGGTGCCCACACTAATCTCATCCGCTGAGTGGAGGGAGCAGCAGGACAATAAACACCAACTAAAGAGCCACTGTAAGATTACTGTATGTGTTTTACATTAAGTACTGATACACAGGTAACAATCAGGTGGAGTGAGAAAATGATAGAGAGAGATAAATATAGATAGAGAAAGAGAGAGACAGAGAGAAAAAAGAGAGAGACATAAAGGAGGTTTGGGTGGAGTGGTACTGTAACCTTCTAAACACTATATTGATCAAATTAATATACTGGTGTTCGAAAACTTGGTGAACATGTGAACTATGTGATTCAGTATGGCACTAAACTGAACTATAAGAATAATTTTAAGTCTGATCTTAATTAACTTAATTAAAGTCTGATCTCTACTCTCTTAAAGCTGCATGATTTGTGATATCAGTCATGTCTGTAGCACCAATAGTGTAGCAGAACTACAGGTTTTGTAAACTTCTATCACCATAAAAGTCCTACCACCACATCCTGTTCTTTCCTTGTCTTCTCGGTCAAACAGGTGGCCCCACCCCAAACAGACGTTTCACACTTTAAGAAATCTACTTTTTTAAGGAATCAATTTTAAAGCAGCACATCACTTGATTCATTTGTTTAAAGGGTACTTTCAAGTATTATCAAAACAGTTCACTTAAAAACAGTGCATAAAATGTTTTCAGCCTTTGCTTATCACTGAAGAAAAAGTGCAGTTCCCTACTGAGATTCGGAGTAGATTGGGGAAAAATTGATCTATAAAAACCAGCATGAATTCTGAGGCAGGCTGAGAGGTCCTGCACGCTGGGCACGTTCTCCTCTGAGAGCCCCTGAGGGAAGACTCACGCTTTGATCGTAATGAGTGTTCTGTGAGTTGTTGGCCCTTGATCAGGCCCCTAATAAGCCAGTACTGCCTATAAGCCTAAATGCCCACTAATACTAATATGCGTGTCCATATCTTGAACGTGACTGAAAGAATGTCTACGTGAGGAAATTTCTTATGATACAGTGACATTAAAAGCAGAATAGCATGTAAAGGCTGTATTTGTGTAAAGATGTCTCAGCTTACCACAGTCCTTCATGGGCTCATCGGACCAGTCTTTGCAATCTTTGATATTGTCGCACACCTTGCTGCTTTCAATACACTCCCCGCTTTTACACAGGAACTTCAGCGGACCTCCACATTTAGTGGCTGTGAAGGACACAATGAAGAAACGTTCTTAACATTCCATAATTCATAACATGGTGTTAGCAACACCAAGATCATGGGTTTGAGTCCTAAAGAATGCACACACCGAAAAACGTATAGTTTCATGGTTTCTTTGTATAAAACAGCTTCTGCAAAATACATGTAAATTATGTAAAGTAAAAATATGAGCAGCTATTGAACAAAACACAGAAAGTCTGTAATGCAGCACAAAAACCCAGAGCATCACAGAAGCACGTCTGTTTGGACTTAAGAGTGTTTTTGAGGTAAATGACAGAATGATTGGCTCTAGTATTTCATCTTTCTCTATTTAATTTCAAATGCTGCTGGAAGAGATGAAGAGGTTCATCCAAGGAGAGATGAAGGAGGGAAAAATTACGTTACTTACTTTTGTTGACACATCCAGCCTCATCACTGAAATCTGGACAGTCGTGAACTTTGTTACACTGTTTAGTGCCGTGAATGCAGGAGCCGTCGCCACACTGGAATTCATCTGGACGACAGGTCAGCAGAGCTGTATGAGAGAGACACACGTGTATATGAGGCCTATTGCTCTTGTGGCTCAGCTAGTAGCACATGATGCTAGTAATTGCAAGATCATGGGTTCTAATCCCAGTGAGGATGTAAACGTCTTAAAAGTTCTTTTTTAATCAGGATTTTTGTCTTGTTTTCCAGTAAAAACATCTAAATATCCTTAAAAGTAGACACACGTACTTGAGAAGCAAAATTGTGTAAGATAATTTACTCTTGGTCACTTTGCAGATGCTTTTATCCAAAGCGAATTACAAATGAGAAACATTTATAATATCTGCAGTATCACACTTCCAAAAATATTTCAGTCAGAACAGATATTGAAGCAAGGGCAAGAACACAGAAAACACATTATGGATATTAATAATTAAGATATCTTTTTCAAGTTTGTTTTTCAAGTAAATTTATCTTGTTTAAAAGATATTTTAAAAATTATCAATGGGAAACAAAGTAAAAGCATTGATTAAGAACATTTTTTGCCTTGTACCTTGCATATCCTTCGCTTTGAATAAAAGCATCTGTCGAATGAATAAGTAGTAATCTAAAATGTTAAACGCAAACTAAAAGCTTTAGTTTTTAAATAGCAAATGATTTTGCCTCTATTTGCTGTTACATCCCAAGGTAATCAAACTTTATTTATAACCTTTATCGCTTACAGTATTTTCAAGTGTTTCCTAGAAAAAGTCTTTAAAGCACTTTAAACAATCAGTCTACTCTAGGGCATAACACTAAAAAGAGTAAAGAAAAGTGCTGCTCGGCAAAGAGAGGTATTTTAATTATTCACATTCATCTTTTAAAACCCCTTTAATCTTTCATACGGTGTACTTTATAGAGACTGCGGAGGGAGAACATCCACTGCGATCAATTTCAGCACAGTAAGTCTCCTGCCTGCTCTCTCGCCTCAGAAATACAAACTTAAGAAGAAACGCAAGCACACACGGGAATGTGCACACAAACCATTTAGCACATTAAGTGGACAAAAAACAAGTAAATACACACATGATGACTGCAGCGTGTACGCTAACAACAACATTGCTAAAGCACGTTAAATTATAAAGCGGATAAATCTGACTGGGGATTTTCTGTTTATCTTCAATATCATCTACATGTGGGCTAATTAAGTTAATTATTTGGTGGAACATCATTTCGTCACTGTCAATTCAATTATTCATTAAACATTATTGCTGATCCCATCATTTTATACAAGCTACTGTACAAGCTACTGTACTGTATAAGAGTTTTTAGTTACGGTAACCCAGTGACTTAATCCTGTAATCTAATTTTACATACTAAAATAAAATAATAAATTCTCCATTTTGTTGTGTTAAATTACTTTGTTCTGCATGCTGAACAAAAACAATTTATTTAAGGTGGGGAGGTTGTGCACAATGCTAAGGACCCTAGAGTGAACCAGCACACACATCACTTACTCAAGAGCGGTCTGTCAAACCTCATAACACACACGTCGCCTAGCAACCACCAAGACACTAGGGTACCAATAAAGATTTACATGGAGTAAACCCATGGAAAAATCCATGAAAAAACATCTTTATCTCCATAGACACAAACAAGCTAGAACAAACTGCACACATCTTTGCACATGCTCTGCACTTACAATGAAAACAAAACGGAGGTTTTGTGTGTTGAGGGTTATGTGTGATGAAACAATGCTCCTTTTCTCACACGCTTTAAAAGCACAAATCTTTGAAATCTTTAATTTACTTGCCTACTGATTCATTCCAAGAATTATATATACTGAAACCAAAAGAAATCTCTTTAATTGTAATAACATTTCTTTTTTTTTAATGCATTGTTTTGGTTCTAAGGCGTTTAGATGCAATACAATGCTTTATTTAGTTTTATCTGGCATCCAAATCTATTTCAAGTGCACTCCTGAAATTGCAGCAAATTAAAAGGATTTAGAGCATCATTTTGGGCAAAATCAATATGCTGACCTTTTGTAACATTATGCCCAACACCTGCAAAACTGAATACATTTATTCTGGCATGAGTGCAATGCATTTGCACAGCAAAATTAGGAGAAACATGCAATAATGAACTGACTCTAAATGAACTCAACTATTTTCTATGTTTAGGGGAAACTCGGGGCATTTGCAATGCTTTAAATATCTTTAATCATGCTCAAGTTAAAGTGACATTCATTTACTTAATATATGCTCTTGGTTATTGTTTACAAGCTAACATTAATGACAGTTGCAAAAACATTAAAGCAATGCTATAGTTACTTTTAGGTGGACTATTTGGAGATGGGGAATAAATCGGCATCAGCAAAAACAGCATGCTGGAAGCATTCAGGGGACGTGATACACAGCAAAGTTATAAAACTGATTATTAACAATTAGTCATTCACCAGTGCAACATTCTCCAGTGTGAATACTTTCAGTAATGTCCTTGAGATTGACAGCAAAGATCAGTGCATTCACTAAAGTTGTTTTTCCACTATACTTACGACAGTTGGCCTCATCAGACTTGTCCTTGCAGTCTACATCTCCGTCGCATTTCCAGTTGAGGTGAATGCATTCTCCGCTCCTGCATCGGAACTCTCCCGCAGCACAGTGGGGCTTCTGAGGTTCCGTCCTGCGGCTGCAGCGTTCCATAAACTCGTCTGATTTATCTCTGCAGTCGGGGTCTCCGTCGCAGCTCCACAGCGCTGGGATGCACTCAGAGTCATTGCAGCGAAACTCATGCGGCCCACAGGTGCTGGCGGTGGCCGCGGTGCACTTCTCCTCGTCGCTGCCATCGCCGCAGTCATCATCCCCATCACAGACGAACGTGGAAGCCACGCACAGACTGTTGCGACACTGGAACTCTTTCGCTGGACAGGCCTTTGCATCTGAAGAGAAGAAATATTAAGATAAAAAAAATGTTTAAAATACAAATACACAAGACGCACAAGGAAAATATTTAGGTATATGTAATTATATATAACATTTATAATTAATATATATTGTTCAAATAATATAATATATATAATTATATAATATATATATATTGTAAATTTAAAATGCATACATGTCTATACATAAATATATTTAGATTAGCAGCTTTTTCAATGTTAAATGTTATTTCCCCCAAATTCTGAATATGTGGTAACATTTTTAAATTAAACAGCTTTAAAAACATTGCTTTAATATGGTACTATAAGCATGTTACAAAAGGCAAGGTTTAAAACACAATATTTCACACAATATGTAACTTGTGGTCCCTGTTCCATCCCTCTGTCCACCAAGGGGTCATGACCCGAAATAGACAGAATACCCCTGAACTAAAAACAAGAAAAAAAAAATATTGTTTTGTACTATAACAATGAGATAACATTACTAAAAATTGACTGAATAAAAGTAATCATTTCAGAGCTCTGGGCTATTCTGTGCTAATATCAGCCTGACAACCTTACTGATTCAGCTGTGCTACTGGTGACCCGAGTGGCACGCTTTAGCCCCACATTGGCGGCAGACACTAAATGGGCTTAACTGTACTGTAGTAAGAGCCTGTCCATTCTTTAATGGGGTCGCCCACCCTACCGGAATAACCAGCCTGCAGAGCTACACAGTGAATCAGTATTACATTCACGGGGGCTAGATTTGTAAAAGGATTTGAAATGGCTTACGTGTACGCGATCAGGTGCAAGCACGTTTTGAGTGGATTAAAAGTGAGAGGAATCGATTGCGAATGTTTGTGACTTTGCGGCAACCTGCAAACTATCTGTAAAGAGCAGCTGGGGCTCATAAAACATTTTGACAGTCAAAACGGTGGCATTATCAAAACGGTATTGCCGAACTTGAAATCAATGCTACTTCAGTGCTGTTCACAGAAAAGGTCATTCTTGTTGTTTATTGCACTTTAGCCGATTTGTATTTCATATTTTTGCCACCCGCGCTCACTGCTTTTGACACCAATTACAATAATGACCTATGAGATCTGTTGCTAATTGTGTTTTTTGCAAAGCTGATTAGCCAACAAACGCCTCATTGGCTAATATAAATAAACTGACAACCGCCATTAGGAAAGCAACCTCCATACCTGCTGTCATCCAAAGCTCTCATCAACGACTACAAAATGACGAAAGAGAAAAGGTGGAATGATGAATGAGGCTGGAGAAGAAAAACTTGATATCTTTTGACAAATTTGACATAGGGCTGAAAAGTCATTATCAAATACACGTAGATGTTATCTGTGCGTCACCATTCTCTACCTACAAGGTCACATCTGACATCAAAGTATCATGTTTTTAATAGAAAAGCAAGTGATTGGATCTTGCTGTGTGTACATTTCCATGGGATAGAAGGTTGTGTTTGCTCTGTGCAGGGGGATATTGGATTGGCTGACCCTGCTCTTCTCTTGAGGGACAAGAAAGGTGGCGCTGGAAATGAAAAGGGTCTCACCCTGTGATGTAGAGCCTAAGACAACATGCTCTCTATGTCTAACAGAACACAGACGGGTTTATAATACACCAGTACCGTCACATTGAAATAGAATTCAAATCAGTTCTACACTCTCAGAAGAGGTGCACTGATAGCAAAAATAAAGTCATACTTCTATATACTTTATACTTTCTAAATATTTCGTTTGTAGGTATGTGCATACAAGGATAACGGAACAGACGTTGTTCACAGAAGAACAGCTTGACAAAACAATGATGTCACAAAATATTTTTGATGAAAATCTATCTAATGTTACAAAGAACACACTGTGGACAGCATACACGGATTGCTCTGAGACAGATATACTTTCGTCATTCAAAGTTGCTGAGATATCTCTGCGGTGTGGACTTTGATCGTATCTCCTGTAGAGGTCAAGGACAACAATGAATGGATTTCAAAAGAGTGGAAAGGAACAGCTCAAAGCAGGTCAACTCAATTCAACTGACCAACATCAACTACTCATTTCCTAGCTCAACAACAGACAGCTAGTAGATAAGGCTTTACACAGAAAGATCTCTATGACCTTGAAGCAAACACAAGCAAACAATAGAGAGTAGAAAAATCTATAGCAGAACTGCATGTGAAATGTGGTAGATTTCTTCCACACCTGCACAAACATTTTAACAGCAGGCCTACATATTGTACATTACAGTATGACAAAAGTACAACCAATGCTTTTTGGTAACAATAATTTGTTCCTGCCTAAAGTAAAGTGTGGAATTGTTGTACCAAATAGAATTACAAAACAAAAAATACAATACAATAAGTGTCCCAAACACTGCCCTGCCATTTGACATAATTTAGACAAAACCATACTAAAAAAGTCTCACCCCAAACTCACAACAAGTTGACCAGACCGGGCAAACAAACAAATAGCACCATAGAACAACGTTTACAATCAGTCCAAAAATTGCTTACTTATAGGCCTATTTGTCCAAGTAAAAAAGAGCAGAAGAACTTTTACACCTCTCCTTTAAAAACAATGTATGCCATAAACACACCCACTACCTCTATGAAGGCACTTTTAACACCATGCTTAGACACAAAATATTACACACAATTTGAATGACCGCCCCACATCTACTGTATGAGAACAAGTCACCAGGGGCAGCTTTAGCATTGAGGCTCATGCTACACTCAGCAAATGCCCTGTGGCACAGTCAGCACAGAGTTAATGATGCGTTCAACACTCTCCTCCATCAGCCCATAATATTACAGTAACTCGCATTAGAGAGAATTCATGCCCCCCAGGGAGAGATACTGTAACCACAATACAGTGAGCTGAGAGAATAAGACGCCACAAACATACTGAGACAGATAAAGACTGAGGTACTGAGGACTGAACTTCCTCACAAAACTCTTCCCTTGTGCTGACAACAGTGCTTGAGGGCACAACATTAGTAAAAGAGGAAATGGCAGGGAGAAATTGAAGAGGACAGGAAGTTAGTGGAGGGCAGCCAATCTGTAAGCATTTAGCGTGGTTCATTAGTTGACTAGGAGTTTAAGAGGAATAAGACATGATGTTTGGCAAATATAGCAAACATATTTTTCTAAAAATAATACAGCTCTGGCACTGGGCTATTGTTTCCTTGAGAAAGGACACCTAAATTCTGGCGATATGTAATTCAACTGGTTTAATTCATTTTAAACACACTGTAGGTCAAGGACATGCTTATGTTAAATGTTCACAAAACAGTGTACATACAACAAACAACAGTTTGACATCTAAAGTCACCAAATAAACCAATAACCAGTAACAACCAATTACACTATGTACTTATCTTCCAAAAGAAAGTGATGTACATAAATGATCCCAATTTGGTCCTCATTAGGGGAATTGTGTCAGCAAATTTTGATATTTGTGTTTAATTTGCTTATTTAAATTTGATTACCATCCTATTACCTATTCGTTTTGATTACCTTTCTATTATCCTATAACCAACTATCCACAGCCCAATTATTTTTAACAGTCGTTGTTGATCTAATTTAAAAACTGCACATTCTCAGTTCTAACAGTTCAGAAATGACTGACAGACAGTGAGCTGAAATGGTCTGAACCACTATTATGTGGTTCGGAAAATGACTGACCCTCAGTGCAACAAATTCATTTTGAGCACAACTCTGGACAAAGCTCTGCACTGAGCCTGCAGCTGTTTACGGCTTTTTCACACCTGCTGAAATGCAGCTATATGTTGACCTGGGTAGAAGCGTTACCGCTGGGTGGATTAGCAAATGGCAGCACAGATGAAAGAGAAATATCAGACTATTGTCAGGGGAAAGAAGAAGTTCAGCATAACGCCTGACATTACACGGGTGCAAATACCTCAGCGTATGCAACTGTGTGCTGAGCACAGCCGGTATTCTCACCCACGTTAAACACTGACTAGCTCAAAAGGTCAAACGCTTCTCTATAAAGAGTGCACCGCCAGTGCATGCAAATTACATTCATAATCGAAAAAACCCAAAACACATCAGATCATAATAATAAAGATTTGTAGCCTCACTTGGGAATGCCTAGAACTGAAGCAAACAAAACATTCATTTTGGCATTATCAGAAAGCAAATAAATCCTTTATTACTTTCAATGAGAGTCACAAGATTGTAATGCCAGCATCAAAAATAGAATCAATTTCCTGTTTTAATCATGTGAGTAACATGTATCAGAAGGCATATCTCTGAATTCATTAGCTTAAATGATAACCCCACAGAAACAAATGAGCCACAATTCAGCAAAATTATCGCACAATTACATCTAAAAGCCAGGGTGGCTTCCACTTTCTACAACACAGGCCTATCATTGCCATAATCACAATTTTACATGGCTGTTAAAACAATTATTATTTGCTGTAATCACATTAGCTATCTGTAGTAATCCTGATAATGCTGATATAATCACACTAATACATATATCAGTTGTAGCAACTCTAAATCTCATTGGAGAAAATGAAGAAATCTATGGCAAGAAAACCTATAAGGTTTAATAACAAGATGCTTTGTTAAAAGGAAGCCCCCTATGTAGGCAGCGAGGCAGCTCACTACAGGATTTGAAACTTACACCAACTTATAACACCGAAACTATCGTACATAATTCTACTACGCAACAGATTTAGACCCACACTGTAATTTTAAATACACAAAGAACATGTTTCTTGTACTTTAACGATGAGTAACACACCAAGAATAGCACAAAGCTAACACACTGCCACAAACAACTGTGCATACACACTCCCACACGTAACCTCTTTTTTTCAAGAGACACTCATTTGACTTTCAGCTGTCCATGTGTAATTAAATTTTTTTCAGTGTTTAATATATTTTTCCTTCTTTCTCCGCATTTTTATCTGCATCTGAACCTTAAATCCACCCACACTGAGCACCGAGTGCCACGTGCATCTCTCGGTTCTCTTATCCGATAATTTTATAGTCATCTCAAGGCGATGATCGACATTACACGCCCCAGTGCTTGACTGTAATTTCCATTCAATCTTAATTGGTTGAATAGGGCCTGGTCTGTGGCCAATCTAGTTACACAGAGAAAGAGTTTTCAGCACTCCACATAGTAAACACGCTCACATTTATGGTGCTAGCAGCTATGCGAATGTGACCTTTCTCCGACCCTGAAAACGTGAACTTTACATTTGTGTTTTAAGAGGTCAAAATGTTCCTCTGCATCTCAGCAATTTGTTACAAATGGTTTTTATCTAGGTATTAAGTATTAAAGAAATCTTTCATTCAGAAATGAAAATTGTGACTTTTTCTGTGGAACACAAAAGGAATCGTTTTTAAAAATTCCCTTTCCAGGTAATTACAATGAAAATGATTTGTGCTTTTAAGCTACGAAAAGGACACACAAACCCACCATAAAAGTATCACAAAAGTAGTTCAAACAACCTGCTATATTTTAAGTCTTTCAAAGTAATATGGCAGCTTTGTGTAAGTAAGAGACTGAAATTAAAATGGTCCACAGAACAGAATGATGAAGAAGCTTTGGAACATCAAGAGTGGCAAATTATGTAAATGATGACAGAATTTTCTCTTGTGGCTCAGCTAATACTACAAATTCTCATAATGGTTAAATTTCAATGCAAAAGCTTATTATGCATGTAGCTTCATCTCGCCTTCACAGTTTCACATTTTTCATTTTTTAATCTCTTTTTTATTGTTTTAGTGTGTCTCAGTATTCCCCTAATTAGTTTCTGATGGGTCTGCCGGAAACAGGCAGGTGTATATGCAGTACATTAATTGGAACGGCTGTACAATGAGAGGCAGAGGTGGGGGGGCTGAACAAGATAAAGAGAGTCATTGATCTCAAGTGTAATATTACCCACAGCGTGCCACAAAACAGACTGTGCTAATTAAGCTCCAATTATAGTATAACATAAAACATAAACACTTCAAGCATAAGCATTCAACAGACATGCATTGAGCTGATGGGGAACAACTCATAAAAGCATTTCGCTTCTTCACAGATAACCCTTATCGGCATGTTCAGACAGTCAAACAACCACAAGCCATGCTTTTTAAAGATAGTTAGCAATGCTTAACTTCATGCAAAAGAGCAATGCTGATGTAATGTAGCAACTTCCAATGGGAGTCTAGAGAGAAGGTCATGTGATTAACAAATTAACAATGAATCAGCTTTGGGCCAGTAATTATTTACACTCTGGAAATGTTTTGCATATATAGTAAATAGTAGCAATGCAAACTAACAAACTACTATTAATGCAACAAAGATACTATTAATGCAAGAACACACTAGTAATGCTGACAATATCTGACACAGTTCTCCACAGTATGTAGGCAGAAAAGTGGAATTACTCATAATTACCATTAACATATATTTACACAAATTCAGAAATGAAACTTAAAGTAAAGATGCCTTTTTATTTGATTATACACTGTTATCGTAGCTTACTAATATATGTTACAAATAATCTTTGATAAATGCTCATTTTAAAGTGTTTCTTAAGATAAGATTAAGGGAGCAGAAACATAGAAGCAAAAGGCTTCAGAGTTTTAAATGGCAAGCAGTGTTCTCTTTCATAGAAATGCCATGTTTTGGAGGTATATTATTCATGTCTTTGGTTCTCAAGTTGTTTTATGTATATCTTCCAAACTTTATAGCATACGGCAAAGGTCTTTGTGGGTGCAGTAGACCTTACATGTACTGTATGTGTGTGGTCCGGTAATCACTAAAACTACTGCTGTCCCATGTAGTTTTTAAAGCACTAAAAATTAATAATACAATTATTTAATAATGCACTGTAAAAAAACGTAATCAAATATAAAAAAATTAAAACAATTTAATCAAGAATACATGGCTTGTAAAAATTGCTAATACTAAGAAATATTTATACTTTAATACTTGTATTAAAGTATAAATCTGTAAAGTAAATCTGTATAAAATGTCGTCTGACCAACAATGCACCCCCAAACGTTGTTCTAACAAGCACACAAAATTTCATGTTGAACAATGTTGCTAATTTAGAATCTCCCAGCCTGCAGTGCAACATGAATAAATTATGCAGCTAGTGTTAAATGATTACTGTTTAGCAGTTTGCTTACCTTATTTATTTATGCTGTTACTGTGTTGCTGTCACTGTTACTTATTTGTTTTGTGGTAATATTAAGGGCTTGTCTTTTTACTTGATGTTTATAGTCTGTCACAGTTATTGAGGTTGAGTTAAATGAGCATATAAAACATTTATAAAAATGACAGTGATGAATACAAATTTGACAGGTTTATTGACTGAACCCCTTTATGCACTATTAATACATTTAATAATAACTAAAATTCAACAATAAATAAATTCAAATCAGCTAAACAAAGCAGGGTTACTAAAGACAAAGTGTTCAATAGTTTTTAACTTACATGTCAATAAGATCACATGTTGACTGTAGCTGCACCACCTGTCCCATTCATTTATTTTACATGTCACACCTGACTGATTAGCTTCAGTTTCACATAGTGACTTATTTGAAACGTGATTTTTGTGCTAATGTTATTCTTCAGAAGTGACAGGCTGTACAGCATTAAGAGTACTATGTATTCACAAGCCATTCCTTCACATCTTCAATTATAAATCAAAAGGAGCCGTCCCACAGATTATTACAGTTCCATAACAAAAATAATATAACTCTCAGGTCGAAACATCAAAGAGCAAGAAATCAATTACAATCAGGAGTGCGGTGAAATATTACCGTAATGTTAATGCTCTCATTTGCCAGTTCAGTGCGGGACTGTGAGACATACAAATCACTGCTATAAATCCCCAGAGATAAACAAACCCTGTCAATGTGCTAATCATAGTGCTAATAGTTAGAAAATGGAAAACCATAAAATCAGGCGCTAAAGTTGAAGGATGTGGTCTGTGTTTCAATAAAACATGATTGAGTATAAGCTTAAGTTTAAAAGCATTACAAGAACAAGAGATTTCATTCGCCTGTATTTGGGTGATAAAGGCTTAACACAATTCGGATATGAGGCCAAGCTGCATAATAGGCTGGATTATTACATATTATGAGCACAACAAGGCAATTCAATTGTAAAATGTTTGTTTTGTAGACATCAGTAGACATTAATGGACAAATGGTCAGTAAAAGACAATTCTCCTTATGCTCAGCCATCATAATCTAATTAAAGTAATTGGACATCATTCTGTGAGATTTCTAATGACTTGTAAGAAGACTCCAACCTTGAAATTTGTCACACAAGAGCAAACCAAAATCAATGAGTTTATAATGTTATAGCAAATTGAAATACCTGAAATACAGCCATATTGTGTGTGTGTGTGTGTGTGTGTGTGATTCCATCAAGGCAGGAATCAAGTGTGGCTGTCTGGAACAAAAATCTGCCCCACTTTGTAGGACCCGGAACATTATATAATATCTTTCCTACACAGGGCCACTGCTAGATTTTATGGGGCTTGGAACATTGTTTTAAAAGTGGCCCCAGTCCTTATACACCCAGACACATTTAGTGGGCCCCTCTTATCATCCACCCTGACCAACGGCCCTTATCCTACACAT
>JAZGTK010002104.1:0-33901 GCA_036877625.1 Ambastaia sidthimunki
TCCAGGACGATGTCATACTGATTGACATGCACATATGCTTCTGCATAGACTGGATCTGAGAAACCGGTCAACTGTGTCACCTAGAAAGGAACAGGGAAGCTATGAGCTCCAATTATGCAGAACTATCTAATTTATTAAAAGGTACCTTTGGAACAAGTACATCAATGGTCAATCGTGCCATCCAGGGGACTGATTTTAACCCCCCCTCACATTAAAGGATTAAGTGACATCGAACCACTCATCCAGTCTGCTTTAACAAAGCTACTTAAATGTTTAATGTTCCTGTAGCTCAACTGGTAAAACATTGTGTTAGCAGCGCAGAGGTTGTGGGTTCGATCCCAGGGAACACAAGTACTAATAAAAATGTATACCTTGAATTCACTGTAAGTCGCTTTGGATAAAAGCATCTGCCAAATGAATAAATGTAAATGTAATGCAATACAAAAACTGATAAAATATTTCATCTCAAATCAATAATGTGTCCAACTGCAAGCAGCCATGTAATAATTGAATAATGCTGTGACTTCTAGTGTTTTCATTGTCATCCGCTGAACCAGTCCGCCATCTAGTGGTGAAAGATCATGCACTACAAAGAACCTTTCCAATTTCTTTAATCTAGATCAACAAGCCGCTATCATTAAAACATGGCAGGGAAACTTAAATAGATAAAACCTTCCACAGACCTTATTGAGTTTAGAAGCCAGTGGGTCTGTGGCCTCTTTCCTCTGAGTGTTTCCCATAGCAGCCAATAGGCTGAGCTGGAATTGGTCCTCTTTGGATGTCATCTCATTCTTAGCAGTAAGCTGCATGAAGGAGATTGGATCGTCTGCCTGAACCATCACATTGCGCTTCTCAGACTCTTTCTGTTAAAGCAACAATTTAAAAAGCAATTAGTTATCATGAGAAAAAGTGCCACAATACAATCACATAATGAAGACATTCTGCATCCTTGAAATTAGCTGATATTCACAAGCAACGTGACAATAAGGAAATTGTTTACCTTCTGAGAAAGCTTCTCCTCCTCCAGTCTCACAGCGAGCATGTGGGAGAGAGATCTGCGGCACTCCTTGTTGAATATGTCGTTCATGAGGGGTGAGCATTCGGACAGGACCTTGAGGCACAATGAGATGCGGTCCACGTCATCATCGGTGATGGGCTTCTTGGGTAGAGAGGACTTGCCCAAATGAAGGATGGTGGCCATTATCAACATGGCTTCTGCCACAAACGACTAAAAACAACAGAATAACACTCATGAATGGGTATATTAACCATCACAAAATTAGTGATTTAAAAACTAAATTACATTTTGTCTTTTCTTGTCTTCAGCAAGGGCAACGTAGCGCAGGGCCACTTTGGTGAGGGTGGTGGCCAATGAGGCTGCAACATAGAAGTCTCCATCCATCAGGAAACCCCTTAGCGGAGGCCTGCCGAACATAGAGATGTTTTAGAGATGTAATATGGAGGACAGGTTCCATAATGCATCAGTAAGGGGAGATTATCACCTGTCCTCTTCTTTCTTGGACGGCCTGGAGGTGCTGAGAGCACTCTGAGTGACGTAGGTGCCCATCTCTGTCACCAGCTTAGGAGCTGGAGCTGCAGTCACCTCCTCCTCTGGCTTCACCTCTCCAGCCTCCTTCTTTAACTCGTTCTCCACAATGGGGACCTGAATACGAAAAAACGAAACATGCAAACAAAACATTATAAGCCATTTCATGTTTAAGAGCACTACAAACTTTAGTGACAGCAGTGGATAGTTGTAACAGTTTTATGTAAACAGTGTTTATACCAGTCATTAGCAGTCAGTCAGGTATTGTAAAATACATAACTGTTTTTTCATAAGGTCAAAGAGCAGGTAAAAAAAAATGGTCATTTTTTTTATTTGTCTGTTTTTGGTGAAAGAAAAAAGTTAAAGACACTATTAGTAGACCTCAGAGAAAATAATACATGTTTTAAATGCATGCTGTGACCCCTTTAAAAGCAGTGAGTAGTTTTAGTTAATATTGTTGTATGATAATAGACAGAAGCAGGTCTGTTGTGTTATATGTACACTGCAAGAGCTTAACGAACAGATCTGATATTTTGAAAGATATCAAATTTTTACATGTACATAAGACAACCAACTACATACACATACATGGCACATCAGACATACAGCATACTGTGTCTTGACATTTAGATTATGAATCCAAGCGCTTCACTCACATTTCTATTACTGCATCTGATGAAGTGACCTCATGCACTACATACCTCTCCCAAAGATCTGCGCACTTCTGTCATCACACTCTGGATGTCCTCTTTAGTGCTGCAATATTCACCCAAAATCCACAGAGCTCCCCTAAAAATCCTGCAACATAAAAGCCTTGTTTCAAATCACTCCAATGAATTAACATATCTTTTATGTCTAAACAAGCCATATGAAACTAGCCATAAATACTATAAACAGCTCTAGCATAAGATACCTATTAATTTTTAATACAGCAGGTGATTTATGAGATTGGATTTATGGAACCGCTGTATCTCTTACTTGACGGTCTTAATAGCATGGAAGACCTCCAGCATCTTCTCGATGATGAGAGGTCTGAGGTGGTCAAACCGTTGAATCGCCTCTCGCACAAACTCCAGCACGTCGGCTGCGGCCGCCTCGTTAGTGTCACTCAAAAACTCCATCAGCTGTGGCCACATACAAACCACAAATGTGTGAATTTACCAAAAGAGATGACAAAACTGAGGTACAAGATAACTCACTCCTGTCAGAATGCACCAGGCTTGCATTGGATAAAAGTAAATGCCAGATTGATAAATGTAATATCTGAGATGGCTGGAAGTGTAGAATTTATGCTACTAGTGTCACTAAAAGAAGCTAAATTAATGACTGTTTTTAAACAGAATTGTAATCGCTATGCCCTGCTCCGAATGCTAACCATTGTTAAGACAATGTTGCATTTTTGGGGCTGTTTAAACAAACAGAGCTATGTTGGAAGGCCAGCAGGGCCACAGTGTTTATACTTTTCAGGGAAGTCAAATTCAAACAGGTTACTTATAGTTGTCTCTGCACAACTTTGACAATGTCCTTGACAACCTTACACACAAAGGAACAGAATGTTTAACTATAATAAACTTACCACAGGGATGACATTGGCTGCCATGTCAGGGAAGCGAACGCTACACGAGTGCAGGGTACGAACTAACAGCTGCCTGTACTTGTCTGTGTCCTCATGCTCGGTCACATTGTTAGTTTTGATGACTTCTTTCTTGAGCACTATAACCAGCTGTGAAGGTGAAAGATCAATTCAGTTTTGAACTGGTTCAAACTAGGCCTTTTTTAAAGGAATTATCAATCAGCGCATAGATATGAATGCATGATTTGAAAATTTCAGCAGATCAAATGTAAAGTGTGGCACACACCTCTTCTACATTGCGGGATGACACCAGGTCCAGAGCCAACTGTAGGGTCTTCTTGCGGACCTCAAGATCAGGAGTGGTCAAAACCCTCAGGATATCCATCACCAGATCCTAAAAAAGACAACAGAAAGCATCAAGCTCACCACCGTTAGGTCTCTTTGTGGGTTATATGGTTTCTAATGACATGAAGAACTCATGTGTACCTGCAGCACTCGCTCATGTGTTGGATGTTCCTTTAGCTCAATCAGCCGGTCTAGAACAATAAGCTTGACATTGTTGTCGCTCTCTTTAATGATCAGATCAATGTAGCACTGAGCAGCAGCCTGAAACAGCAGAAATTCACAATGTCATTTCCAATGACACAGTTCCATTCATTTCATAATTTTGAAGCCTTTTGTAAAAAGACATTAAAAACTATCCCTGCATTTTGCTACTTTTTTTGCAATACGTATTATTTCAAAGCAATTTAACAACCCAGCCATAGGTCTATGCCATACTGTACACACTTGTTTCCCAGCAGTGTGCTGCAATCGTGTGTTGCTTTATATTTATAATTGTTTTTGGAATATACTTGCAAAATAATGTCATTAATTACTACTTTGCATTTGTAAATGCTCACCATAGTCACCATCATTTGATGGTGACTTGTGAATGTGACATGTTTTGTCAGATATGGTAACCCATACCCAAAATGTGACCTCTGCATTTAACCCATCACTGGTAAGAAGTGAACACACACTGCAAGTCATGAACACACACCCAGAGCAGTGGGCAGCTATCCCTGCAGCGCCCGGGAAGCAATCGGGGGTTAGGTGCCTTGCTCAAGGGCACTTCAGTTGCTACCTGCCGGCACTGGAATTGAACCAGCAACCTACTGATTACAAGCCCAACTCGCTAACCAGTAGGCCACAGCTGCCCCCAAAATCAGTCATCATTTGTGAGAAAGTGAAGCGAGATTAACCTCAACAATAGGCCAGGGTTGAGCTGGGGCAACAGGGGGCGGGGGACATTCTGTGTGCAGTGAAAGTACTGCGGTATGTACCGTACTGAGGTTTTTCACCCCATACACTACACTTACCACTGAAAGATCTCATGATCTGACTTTCTTAAAAGCAACCAGTGTGTATTATCTGTGAGAAGTGAAATTCTGACAAGTACAGACATACATCTGTGTTGTATTTCATATTTCTCATCCACATATGCATGTACTCTTATTTTCCATTTCAGTATTTTTTTAAGCTATTTTTATGACTATCACTGTTTTAAAAAAAAGGTCTGCTCATGTGTCAACCCACAACAATTAACTCACAACAGATCAACTCTGAATAATGGACAGTCATTTTCCTGATGAGGAGAATGAGATCTAGTGAAACCTAGTGGGAGAACTTGTGAACTGGATCTAAATCCTGGATCTGTATATTTAGCAGGATATATCCTGTTGATCTAACAATAGTCAAAATATAAAGGGGATGGGAATGTGTCAGATGCTCTACCTTGATGGCAGTGGGAGCACTGGACAGAGTAACCAGAGTGCCGGCTGCTTCATATTTAACAGCAGGACTGGAGGACTGCAGCAGGTTGTAGATGCACCGGATGAATCGAGCTCTCTCTGAGGGGTTGGCATGGCAGACCTAAACAAAACATGGATATAAATACAACCCAGTGATAATCTGTTCAAGACCACCTGATAGAATTATGCACTGTGCATGAAGGGAAGGAGCTTTGTATGTGATATAAGGAATAAACATACTAATAATGACAGCATGTGTTTTTAGGATAGTCACACTTTTCTGATGCTGTTACGCATTTATTCAATTTTACATTTGAACCATTCTTCAAAACCCTCAAAAACCAAAACGCACAAAATGAGTACCAGGCAAAGATCATTTCTTACAAAGCATGGGTGCTCACCAGTGTCTTTATTTGCTGTTATCAGAGTTTACATGACTTTAAAGTATAATGTGTCTCACCTTATAGATCAGTTCCACAATAACAAGCTGTAGAATGTCTCCAAATGTATGAACCTGATCAATACAGGTGCTCAGGTAATCCAGAGCTCTATCCTGCAAAAACATATCAAACGTGCAGCTTAAGATAAAGAGATTTATCCTTGCAATTCTACAAGTTTTAGGTCAATAATCAGATTGTGTACCTGATCAGCATGAATCAGCATCATAAAAGCATTTCTCTTGCAACTTGCATCTTTCTCATTCACAAGAAAATCATGAATCAGCTCTGGGGCATCTGGGATCAAATTCTCAAAGTTTCTAAAGAGGAATAAAACATCTTTCATGTTAGGTGTTCTCACTTGTGCATCAGACTGCTTCAATCCAAACAAAAACGTACTGACCTGTAGATAGTGTAGATGGCCAGGACCGCATTGCGACGCACGTAGCTGTGACGGTGCTCCAGGCAGGCACGGATGGCTGGCATGAGGGGCTCCAGCAGCTCAGACTCCTTCAGCTTACACAGGAAACGCAGGGTGGAGCCACGGATGAACTCATTGGGATGCTGAAGATCCTATAGATGCAAAGTTACAGGAAGTGACAAGATTGCCAAATACGGTAAACTGTACTCAGAATTTGACATTCAGACTACCTAAAGATTAAAAAAAATATAAAATATGCCTCATAATAAGTAATTCAAGACATTTGGATTTCATGCCTACCTTTCTATAGGCATCACAAACCAAGATCATCTCCTGAAGAAGTTTGCCATCAGGAGTTGTTTTTGGAACGATCTCCCAAAAAACAAGGAGTAGTTTCTTAATTGTGTGATCCTGAAGAGGCAAGACGAACCGGATGATGGTCATCAACAGCCCAGGCAGCTTCTCACCATTCAGGATCATGATGATAACCTTCTTCAAAGCCTCTGTCTTGGCCTTGATCTCCCCCTTTTCTGTTTTGACAAAACGAAATCAGATCAGTTACTGCAACATTAATGTATGTCTTTAATTTTATGCCGCCCATGTATTAACAGATGTCTATACACAAACATTACCTAAATCAGTTTTCAAGCTGACTTCTGATGGTGGTTCAGAGTCATTGGGGACATTGATGAGGGTGTAACACACATTCTCTGCGGCTGTCATGATGTCAGCGCTTCTTCCTTCACAAGACTTTACTCTGAGAGAGTGTCTATGAGGTTTCCTGAAACACAGATTGCAACAAGTTTAAATTAATTAAAACTTTGAGAGTCAATTACAGCAGCTGAAGAAACTTGGACAATGACACAGTGTAATATGACAATGCAAACTTTTTACAAACTTACAAAAAAGTACCATAGAAGTACCATGGTATAGTGATGACATCAGATGGTATTCTAATATAGACCGTAATACTAAATTAATCTTCATGTACTGTCTGTAGTATTTACATGAAAAATACTGTGGTGGTGGAATAGTAACCAAATAGAGATGGCACCACCACTGCACTTTTTGTACCGTTTATTACTATGGACAAAACACATGAAGCAGGTAGATTTAAATGACAAGTTTTACTAATCAAGGTTTTTGAACTAAAGGTAAGTTACTTCAGATAAGTTACATCTCTTATGGTCTACGTCCACGCTGGAATTTACTGAACTAGCAGTCAGTACCAAAGCATGATTCTAACAGAGGACTGACTTTTGAGCAGTCAACATTGAGCAGATATTGTAATAAACTTTTATTTAGTAAGACACTGAGATTTAACCGATAACACAGTACATGATTGTTACAGCTTGCGCGATCAGTGGACATCACTGCAGCAGTAGAAGCTAGTACGCTAATCGTTTGCGATGACAAAAAAAATAACAGACAATCGGTGATCGACGCGGCTCAAAATAACAACAAAGAGGTTTCTCAATAATATACTTTACTGTTGAGGTTACCTTTGTGACAGGTCTCAGATCTTTCTCTTCTTCTGTATGCGCATCCGTGCCTACAGCAATTCTGATCCTTTCGAATGACGTGGAACCGGACCGACTTGGCCACATCAATACTACAGGACGACTGAAGGGACAAAATACACAACACGCAAAAAGTCGTTTTGGGTGTAGTTTGACGTACAAGTGTGCAGACAAGTTACGTTTGTGATAAAGTGAATTTTCAACTAACGAAAATAAAAAAATCAAAAGTGCCGTACACAAATATATACCTTAATATTGTCTCATAATTAACATATAATTTGGCATAATACGGTAATCATTATTATTTAAAGGTGGTAATTTGAAAATAAAAATGGTTTAACTTTCATATGCAACAAACTATTTAAGTGATTTAGAATATATCAAAATAGTTATTTTTGTCATTTTTGTGATGTGTCAGTTTTTACATGTAGAGAGTGAATAGATTTTAGACATTGCATTTCTGTTATTAAATACTTGATAATGACTGCGTTAAATGCATAAATGTAAATATAAGCAATACAAGAGGACTGCAACATCTATATTGCAGAAAGAACTTTATACTTAAATGACCCATAATTGGTTATTTCATTTAAAATGAAATTTTAAAAATGTGCTTAAACAGACTGGAGAGGGCACCACCATTACAAAAGACACTTCTATTGACATGTCTGCTTAACCTCAGTTTTACTCCAGGAGTTGAAATCATGACAAATGACCCTTACAATAAATTCATTTTTTTAATAAATAACGGAACCACAATCTCCAGCTTTGGAAATCAGGAATAATTGAACCATAATGCTTGAAACACAATTTGCTATTTTTAACCAAGTGAATTAATTGTTTTTGCTGATTTAAATGGAATAAATATATTCCATTTTCATGAACGCTTATATTCAGTCATTTTAGCAAATGTGACTCATTTAGGCCCATCATCAATTATCATATCTTATATATTTATATATTATATATATTTACTCAGTTTAAAATCAGTCCTTTGTCTACATTAGGCAGTAATGCCTTAAATACTTTTAACTTAAATGTTACAGTTTTTACCTTGTTTTTAAATTGCCCTATATAAAGGATAAAAGACTGTCTTTAACATATTGAGTCCATAGTAGTGACCTCTTGTGGTGCATTATGCGTTCCAAAGGGGGACTCTTTCATGAAACGGGACTCTTTCAGGGGAACACTTCATGAAAGCCAGAAATGGAATCGATGCTATTTACGTTACTGACTAGTGACCCAGTACGCATATCCTCTGCAGTCTCTCCATATGTTAGTATGATATCATAATTATATTACAAAGACAATTAATGTACACAGACGCGTTGTTTTTAATGTTTAAATGAGAGGTCATACTCGCTCACACATTCCTGTGGTTTCTAGTAAGGTTATATTTCTGATCTAGAGTGATCTTTTCCATATGCACGTACTTCTTTCTATTTCCTTGTTAAAATGTCTACAAAGCAATACGTTTAGTAAAACCGATCGCGGTGGAGCGCAAAATAAATTCAAGGTGCGCGCGTCTTGGCTCCGCTTGCGAAGCGCGCGTGCCTGCGTCTCGCGCCCGAGTCATTGTTACAAATTGTCGCACCTAGACGGCGACATAGAGCTCGAGTCGGCTCAAAAAATAACAACATTTCACCCTCTTTTCCTCCTGGCCAAAATGCCTGAGCACGTTTGAGTGACCATGGAGCGCGTTTGCCGTCATGTAGTGAAACGTTGACGCGCGGAGGATTGATTTCGTAAGGAATGAAAGTTTAAGAAGCATTGACGGAGGACAACATGGCTGTGCGGGAGGAAGGAGAGGTTTTGCACAGTAAAATCAGACAGCACGATGGTGTTGTTGGCAGTGCAAACAGCGCGGAGAGCTTCAGGAACGGCTATGTGAAGAGCTGCGTCACTCCATTAAAACAAGACCATCCGAGGGGCTTTTTATTTAACGTCTGTAGGTTTTGCAATGGGGATATCCTCAACTTCAAACTGTTCCGTGGATCGGCTCTCTACGTGGGAGCGCTGGCAGTTCTGGCGCTCTCCTTTTTAATTTCTAGGAGCTTTCAAAGTGAACACGGCGTTTCGAAGCTACGGACTTTTCTGTTTGATTTCTCCCAGTCCATCAGTCCTTTATTCAGCATAGGCTGTGCGTATTTCTTTCTGACCCTTTACCTAAGGAGGAAAAAGAGGGAGAGCAGCAGCTGCTGGCTTTTGTCCTTACCAGCATCATGCTACATGGGGGATTGGATGGTCTTACGCTTTTTGCAGTGGGGAGAGGAGCACCACCAGATGCAAATGATGGGCAGGTTGCTGTTTGTGTTGGGCTGCGTGGGTCTGCTCACTCTCATCCCCACTCTCAAACTCAAGCACAGTGTCCTGATTCTGGTGTTCGCCAGCCTGGTGTGGCTGCTGTCCATCACCAGCCTCGGCTGTTTGTCTCCATCTCTCAGGCCGGTGCTGGCGTGTATGGCGGGGGTCTCCGGATCTCTCCTGGCGCTCTGTTTTGATCATTATTACCCACCAAGAGAGACCGCTAACAGGATTCCCAACGCAGAGGAGAAAGTTCCCGTGATTAGACCAAGGAGAAGGTCCAGCTGCGTTTCTTTAGGAGAAACATCAAGCAGCTATTATGGCAGTTGTAAGATGCCCCGCAGACCTTCCTTGCCGTGTATATCCAGAGAACAGGTAGAGTGTATTCATCAGTATACACTTTGATCCTATGTCACACACACACACATGGGTACAGACCATCGCACTGGATCACACTCATGATACACACCATTAAAACAACAATAAAAAACACTATCACACACATTACACTCATAACACTAAAACACATTCACAGTATTAATACATCAGCACTACCCCACTCGCGATACTCCTTATACAGCTGAAGCAGACTGTATCATCATGGGTCTGATGGCATTCGTATTTTACACTGTTGTTTGGCTGCGTCTCAATACTGTCAGTCACCTGTGGCCACCACATTTTATTTAAAAATGATTAAGGGATTTTGTGACTTTTTACACTATGATTGTTTATTTGATATATTTGTTATAGAACATTTTAGTTTGTTTAGTAAATTAGATTTGAAAAAATGTGTTTAAATAAACAAACAGTTAGGCCTTGTTATCTAAGTTTAAGTATATGTCCCCATTTTCTGTTTTTTAGACCAAGAACTGACAAACGTTTTAAACATGTTGCAAGAACACATTTAATGTTTTTTTTGTTTATAAAAGTAATATGGATTGTCAGTATCACAGGAAATCATTCACTTTTGACCCAGCAGGACATTAGCGAGTTTACAGTATACTTGTAATATATAATGTAATGCTGTTAGAAATTTTGTGCTCATACTGAAAGAAAATGTTAGACGCTATTAATCATTTATGTATTTTGTCTAATACAAACTCTTTAAAAGTAAGGCAGTGCTTGTTCCAGTGTCTCTGGGACCATTTTTAAGGATTTGCCATTGATTAAGTCTTTTGTCTTTTATGCAAAGTAAAATGTTTAACAAGACCCCTCGGTTTAAATATAATGCCAGATCAGAAAGCTGCTTATTTAACATTTAGTTTAGCATGCCACAGTTAGTTTAGAACCTGTAAGCCCTTACATATAAAAAGAGTGAATATTACTAGTTTGTTTAGTGGAATATGTTGCTTGCAGCTGGTTGATATTTTATTGCCTAAAAAGTCAGTCCTGGCTGAGGGTGAAGGGTCGTGTTTAAAAACTGAATTCAAGGTCATTAAACCTGTGCAGCTAAGCAAACACACTGTATTTCTGTTTTTTATTTAGTCATTCTGACTTATTTGTTCACATAAGACCATATTTCTGTGAGTTATAAAAATGGTAATTCAGGTTTAATCTGAAACGTTTAATCACGTTTTACATTGAGTTAAATGCTTTCTCAGCAAGGCCATTCACTTTGTGTTTTAAGTGATTTTGAGTGAGGTCTGAATGAATGCCCTGTTCCACTCGTGCTTATGAACTGAGGTTTTTATATGACCAGTTTCAGACTTTATTTAGTTCAGCACCTGTTCTTACTGAGTAGAAGTGTCAGTTCTTCAATCCAGATCTGGTATCGGCTTAAAATGAGGCAATATTCAGTTCATGTCTGTTGTTGCTAATGAGTGTCTATGAATTAGTGATCCATCATAACTATAAAAATTATAATGAATAGTTTGTGTGATGATCGATATATTTAAAATCGTTATATCATTGCAGTGAAGTGATAAGAGTTTTTAGAAAACATAGAACAATACAGAGCTCACATTGTGTCGTCAGGCTATTAAATATTTACTTAATAATGGCCTTTTTAATGCATTACAATAAAAAATATTTTTAGGCTCGTATAAGTTGTAAAAAGTTGTTGACACATTTTATTTGTGTATGTTTATGTATGTGCAAATTTTATTTTAGTTGATGTACAGTTGTCATTTTTAATAGAATTTTTTCTGTATTTCTTTTTAGTTGTAGTCATGATGACTTGTCACACTTTGAGAAATGCATTTAATTTGTGTTACCATACTAGTAAATATTTTTTATTATAATAATCAATGTTATTTTAATTATAATTATAAATGCATTTATTTTATTTGTAGGTTACTAGGTAACTTGTTTATTTGTAACAGTACACACAGGATGTAGTAAATATATTCTGACGTCATCTGCCTGAGACAATACTATTTGTTTACTGCAGGTTCAACGAAAAAGGCGGTGCCACTATTTTTCACCCGAGATTTATGTTTTGTTTATCAGTATTGTTTATATTCTTTATATCTTACATCCTCCTTGTACACACCTCGAAAGTGTGTGATGTTACCATCAGTCATTATTAGTATTTAAGTTAGCTCAGGTGTACTTCATGTTACTCATGCAGTTCACTCTGCTGTTAATTGTGGTGCAAGAATTCTGATCATGTATTATTTTTCTTTAATGTGGGAATATTATTTGTTTTTGTGATGTTCCGGTCAATGCTGTCTCTCTCACGTGTGGCCCCATGACTTTTCCACTTGTGTGGAGTGAGAAACAGCTCCAGTCCTCACTTCAAGCCACCTGTGACTCATTGCATTTTCAGCCCAATGTTCGTCACAGGCTGAGCTGTGTTTAGAACCCATGGCAGGATTATGGTGCTTTTAAGATGGAACACTGTATGCAGTAGCCAGACTGTTTGAAATGTTTATATGACTTGGATCTTTAAATCAGTTGATAATCAAAACAAAGCCCAATGGCTTTTAGCATGGCACATAGAGCAGCGATTGTAGTGTGGAGATGGTAGGGCAGAGAAGCAGTGCAATTCTCCTTTTACACTTCATCACAGGTTTCATTTAAAATGCATATATAATACAAGTATGACAATAACTGTGTTCATATTTTCCCTTTATTTCATATTTTACTTTACAGTCATCTATGGCATTAGAGCTCAGCGACGTTATTAAAACCCAGGTTAGAATTGTGAAAAAAATAAGGGTTTCCTAGCTAGACTAGGTCTTTAAAACGATATCAGGTCAGGTTGTGGCTGTTTTTTAGAAGTCTCTTTGTCAATGTAGTTATTATTGCCAAGAAAACTTTTGAAAAGGAATAATTTACTATTGTTTTTCATTCAGCAAGTACTGGTTTATCAGGATGTACTGAACCTTTAGGAAGCCTGAACTGAATTGTGAAAGATGCAGGTGCCACAGCCATATAGAAAAGAAACAAACAAAACGAGCATTTGCAGGCAGGCCAAGAATGAATGATGAAATGCATTATAAGCTTTAGTTGTCAAAAAGGATTTGTTCCTAGGTTTTTTTTTCAAGGTTGGTGATGAGTAGATTGATTCTTTTATTTATGAAAGTACGGATCTGTTTGTTTCTGATGATGAATACTGATGATAAATGGCTCGGTATTGTGCTTATGAAAACCACCAAAGCAGGTAGCTAGAAATACAAGTCAAATACTAAACATTAAACACCAGTAAGTACACAGATGCAAACACAGTGCTGATACATTAGCAGTGCCTTTTTAGAATACATTGTTAATTTCTCTGAGCTTTTTTTCATTGTTAGGATGAAACGGTGGATACATTGAGGATAGATAAAAGATACTGGGCTCTTTTTTAAGTTCTCAATCCATTGTCAAAGGGCAAGAAGAATGTAGGGCTGAGCAATTAAACAATTGCACAGACAAATTCAACATATTATTTTAACATGCATTATGTTATGCATGTTAAAAGACAGTCAGTGTAATGTTTGCAAAGACTTGAACAGGGACGAAGTCAGTGTGTGTGTCTCTCAGCTGCAGCGAGCAGGCTGTTTCTTGGCTTTACTTGTTTTTTATCTTCCCGTTTTAAACATTTTAAGTTATGCATGTTTAGGTGGGCAAATGTGTTTTATTTTGGGGTAGTTTTGTGGTTAGACAAAGTTCGGTGTTATTGTTGAAAGAGCTGTTTGGTCATGATCATGTTGTTGTTTGGTGTATTTGCAGGCTGAGAGGTCACTGGTATGGTCTGCCTGTCCTGTCTTGCACCACACTGGAATGTACCTTTATGAAAATGTGTTGAGGAGATACTGAGACAGTAATGTTATTGGGTAGCATGGTATAAACTGTGGCACTATAGGGTGTTTTATTGATGTCCAAAAAAACAAGAATAGTGCCCTAATATTTTTTCTAACTGTTTATTTTGCAGAATAAAGACTAACTAACAGGCTATCGGATGTTATCTTCTTTTAGGAAATTACTATTTATATGTCAGATTTTAGCAAACTAGTATTATATTGTACTGTAGTGTTATCAGAGTATTGGGTAATCCCTTTAACACCTTTGACTGTTAATCATTTGGACTTTGACTCTATGATTCATAAAAGGACCCAACCAAGATTGTATGATTGAAGATACAGTCAACAACACAGCATAGACTTTCCATTGCCTTAATTTAAAATTAACTGCTTGATTTACCATAGAACAGACCTGCAATTGTGCTGTCTGTTTCCCTGCTGTAGCTAAAGACACAACTGTCTTGCCCAGCAGCTCTGTTATTAAGGCTGCTTTTGGTTGCGTTTGATTGAAAATATATTAAATTATTATTATTAAAATAATTATAGTCTTTTTGACAATTGTGTACATCCATTAGAATAGTAAAGAGAGAGTAGAAAATGGAAAAAGAGGAAAATGAAAAATGTAAGGATTCAGACCTATGGTGAAGCATGTACGCTAACTGCTAAGTCATGCATCTGATGTCGTAGTTACAGTATATGTTTGCTTTATTCCCTCTAATTTTGTTCATGCTGAGCAAAACCTAATTCTGCTGGCCAGACCTCTCAATTTCTTGATCACACACAATAAATAAATGTAGTATAAAAATCTTTATTATTAATTCTATTATTTCATGGCTGTATGATGAGATAATTTATTGCAATATCTAAAAAATAATAATGCAGGGCCTCCTTCTTATGTTCTGCTATGAACTTTGGATGTAAACTCCTCACTGTTCTAGGATACAGTTCTTATCTGGCAAATTATATCGTGAGTAAATGCATCACACATAAAGTTTGAATCAGTGCCACTAATCTAGCATAAGAGTTCTCACAGCCACAAATCTGTTCTAAAAAAATGAATCTTCATGCAGATGGATTATTCACTGCCCATTTATTAAACTTTAATTCAAGAAATCTCTAGCTTTTTTCCAGAAAGTTTGGGTCTGCCTTGTTCTCTGAAAATTTTCCGCAGTGAATTTGCGTGAGAGCAACGTCAGAAGTGCACGTTTGCGCACACTCACAACTTAGAGAAAACATTGGTAATTTTTTGTGCGTAAACTCATGAACAGCACTGACCTTTGAAAGTGGTTGAGAAAGGCTACTGCAAACAGAGAGCATTAACTTGAACTGACAGAATAAACAAAGCATTGCAAGATTCACCTTGTTCAGATTCACAGTGTCATAATTGTTGTTGGCAATTGTTGACGTATATTTAATTTTACATAGAACAAACAAGGAATGTATTTGGATAAATGGAAAAAGGTTTAAATAGAACTAGAAATTCAGTTTTTTAATGTTTTTTTTTCAGTTTGATTATTAGAGTTAACAAATTAGAGTGTTTCAGATCTGTATGCACTTTGGTTGATTGCTATTAGCACTTGTGACTTTTGTTGATATGGCAGCTATGAAGTTGGCAGTTGACATGATGTCATGCCTGTGGGGTGTTTTGCCATATGGGCTTGGTGAGATAATTTTAATGGCACTGTGAATGAATCTGGGGGCTTTGTGATGAGTGTCCTCACAAGACTTAACAGAGTAAGAACTCTTCAGAGTAAATATCTTTCCTTATTCTAAAGTAATTTTAACACCTCATTAAAAGCTACTATCCTTGTAGTTTTGTCATGACTCAAAATTACACACATACACATTATAGGTTTTTTTGTTTTAAATTTTGGTACTGAATTGAAAGTCATCAAAAGTGTGGACAGGAATGTGAGAGTACAGGACAGTTTGTTGAGATTGTAAGTGTACTGAGCCTCATAGAATGATTTGCAATGTGAACTGACAGCATGTGAACTGCCTGTGAATGTGTGTGTGTGTGAATATAAATGGCAGTGAAAGGCTGTGTGTGTTCACAATAATTTCCCTCAGTTAAAAAAAATGAATAATCGCTTTTGTGGATGAGATTCCAGAATGTGGGAGATGTCTCCGGTCGGGAATCCCCTGCAGTGGATGTGGCAGATTCGGAAGGCGCTCCATATTATGTATTTATGAAAGAACAGCAAGCCTGACAATTCATAATTCATTGGGCTTGATGAGAGGGATTTGTATTTTGTTCGGCTGATGTGTTTTGGTGAGGTGACAGTGTGTGTCGAGATTCACACCATCATCCCACAAACATCAGTTCACGTAAGCTATTTAAAAACAGGGAGCAATCGCGCAAGTGCATCTTTTCATCAGGTATAAAAGCCTTGTTGCGAACACTGATCTGATCTAAATGTTATTCTGCACTTTCCTGGCAAAGTTGCTGTTTCCACATATAAGTTGTTAAGTTTAATACATTTAAATGTTATCCTTTGAATGCTGCTGGTATGTTTATTTGAACATAAATACAGAATTAGAGTCTTGTGACTGTGGTTCAGTCTTTATATTTTTTTGATTGAGCAGGACTGTTTGCAGTCATCCATCAGCATGAAGTGTGTGTGTGTGTGTGTGTGTGTGTTTAAGGACTGAACACTGTGTGATGATTACACAGTCTTCTGTCATTACATGAACATGATGGACTGCTGTTAATGTGTGTCCATCTCACTGGAACTTTTTAAACGTCAGCTGTTGGACACACAGAGTCTTTTGTTTTTTACTGTAATAACACAGATTATGAAACAAATTAAGGCACAACAACTGGCACATGGAAAGCATGGAACAATTGTTATTGGGTAGCTGCATAACATGAGCTGTTTTTAAATCACATAAAGTTCAGGTTAACATTTATGTGAATGTGTAAGAAAACGTTTAGAGCTCAGACTCTGTTATTGGTCATCATTTTAGCTGTAGCTGGTTAACTTTTCAACTTTTTCACATTTTTTTTATCACCTTTTAGCTATCACATTTTAAATTGTCCTTCGTTGTAGTTTTATAACCTATAAATAATATATATCATCTATCAATTAATGTGATCATAACATCAGGCAGAATAATTATTAAAGAACTAGTGAAATCCTTAAATTGAGTTAACATGTTACACCACAGGCCATGTCAAGTTTTATTAAGTAATTCATCTACAACTACAATCAAGTAAAACCGGTGCTTAAATATATTTGAATAAATTGTAAATGCTTAAATTGTACATATTTTTAAAATGCTATATTTGTGTATAGTGTTTTTTTGAGCACACACTTTAAACATATGAATGCAATAGACAGTTTTAATGTGCAAACCCTCAAGTAATTAAAATGCTTTTCCAGTCATGTACATAGTTGTGTTTGTAGTCATACGGTGGCAAGTAATGGCTCCAAGCAACCCTAAAATCTAAGGCACAGAGAGTGAGAGAGAGAGAAAAGGTGCGTGTGTGTGTGTGTGGAACAGTAGAGCGGAGCTCCTCTCAGCTGTCACGTTCTCCTGCACTAATGCCATGTGGAATGATATAACATTGACGTCACTAAATGGTGACGTATGAGAGTATGTCTACAGAAAAAAAGCCAAGTTTTACTTATTGCCATGTACAATTTACTGACTGCCTCCTCAACGCGAGCACAGTAGAGAACACTGCGTCCATACTGAGAGCTCAGAGACAAGACAAACTGCTCTGTGTCTGGAGTTTTTTCTTTTCTTTTTTTAAACAAGTGTAATAGTTTTAATATTAATATAGTTGTTGTGTTGGTTCTTTAAATGAGAATTACAGCTTGAAAACCAGTGACAGGAATATATACTATTTATTTGTGATACATTTTAAAGAGGAAGTGATGTGAAACTGGTTTGAGCATAGGGTGTGAATTTCTGAGAATGGTTTTTAAAACAAGTGAAAAGAAATGGGGAGGATCGGTCCTATTGTGTATGAGAATAAACGCTGTGATCTGTTTCCATTATTTGCGAGCATCAAGAAAAAAGGAGCTCTTAGTCTTATTCTCTGAATGGGTTGGTGTGTGTGTGTATCGAAAAGAGGGAGAAAATCTTGCGAATGTGGAAGTTTAATGGCTACTGAGACATTTTTATTTGGTTTCGTGATATATATTCAGTAATACTTTATTATAAATAGGCTTTATTATATATAGGCTTTATTATATATAGAAGGTTTTTTTTTTCTGAGTAGCTGGTGTCTTTTGTAGTATGTATAAATTGGTGGTTATGTACGCTGTATCTGTTTATATTAAGTGAGCAAATTTTAAAATGAAAAGCAGGGGCTAGACAGGAGTGTGAACTGACCTTTATACGACATGCTTTATTGAACTTTACAAAAAAGAATTTTTAAATTTAAAATTCTCAACAAATTAAAAATCCTAACAAATTAACAGTAAAAAGAAACTATTTACAATATAACTTATACAACATTGTCCTCATTGTTATTTAATATTATTATATTCAGCTACATGAATGTATGTCAGGTCAGCTATTTATAGACCCCCACAGTGCATTAAGACTGAAGCTAAAACAATATAATTGTGTTTGATTGTCTAATAATAAGTTAGAACGGTTTTTATGTAAAATGTGCTGTTTGTCGAGGGTAGTGGGAGATAAATGTGTTGTGCCAGGAACGGTGCCAAGCTGCCGCAAATATTTCAACAGTTGCTTTCAGTTGCATTCTTTGCATCTCTCAGTTTTCATAAGTTGCGTGTTGCATTTTTAGGCAGACACATAAATCAACATGTTACCAGCCATTTTTGTCTCCCATTACCACCCCAAAACTTTTCTTTGTTTTTTTATCTTTCCCAGAAATCTACCCCTTAGATCCTACCAGCACCTGTAGCATGAATAATGAATGACTGTAGCCTCTGAGTTAATGAGGAAGGGGTTAAAACAGAGATCAGTGCCGTCTCTTTCTGCAGACTGAAACAGGATGCAGCGAGTGCATTGTCAGCCTGCTGGTGTGAGTGCAAACAGATGAGGAAATGCTGGAGCAGCTACTCCAAAACTCGGTTACCTTGGAAACCGTTTGCGTCATGATCACCAGCAATTAGCTTGCAGCTCTTTAGTTTTTCATGCTGGCTGAACCAAGCCGAGTAGAGGTTGCTTAAAGCGCTAAAATACGGCTCTTTTATTACTAAGACAATGTGGAGTTTTTATTAAATACAGTTACTTTGATTAATACTACAAATGATTTATTTAGCAGTAAAGATTTTTTTTGTAAACACCTTTGTTTCACTGAAGCACATTTAGCACATTCATTTATGTATCTTTTTATTTTTTGTTTAAAATTGTTTTTATGGATGTCTTACTACTTAGTTTCTGTCATGGTATTTCCCGTCACAAGTATTTCAAGTAGTTCCTTTAATTAGTCACATGTTATTGATATGATTAATCATCACTGAAATGTTATAGGTGATTTCTAAGGACAAGCTGTTCAAGCCAAACTCTTTTCGCTCTGACTGTTCCTCTTTCCCCTGCTTCTTATCTGGCCTCTCTTTCTCTCCACTCGTGTGTGTGCTCTTGTCCACCGTAGCCATGCAGTGCTTTTTGTCCACATGTTTTGAGGACATTAATGGAAACAGTCGAGAGATAAGTGGCTTTTCCTGGATGTGTTGAAGTGACAGGTTCACACCTTGCCTTAGAGGGCAGGGTTGAAAGTGGACCACGAGACCCGTAGGTCAAACAAGGGAACGGCTGGCACACCTATCCTCTTTATATTAGCCATACAATAAGCACATCTCCTTGGTTTTAAGTAGGGCCGTGGATTTTCTGCATGGCTTATCGGGAAAGGTTTATTGCACTATAAGGTTCCCAGACACTCAAACGTTTAAGGTGAAATAGTAGCTCTTAAGACCACAAGGAGGTTGTTGATCCCTGAATGTGTCCAGCATTTGAAGAAGCTGTTTGTTCACTTGGCTGGCTGCGGGGGGAAAGAACACATGGTCAGGTTGGATGGGGAGGAGGGAATTGTGGGTCGTGTGTAGAGTTCATGGGTGAGTTACTGAGTTTGAGAAACCTGTGTCCAATTTACTTTGTCAAAGATCACAACTGTTACTTCACTTTGGCTATTTGATTTCCGTGACAAAGAGAATGAAATGCATGCAGGATTTTTAAATACTTTTTTTGATGAAATTAGAGTGTTTACATTGAAATCTGAGAATATTTTTAAGGCCTAATTTTTCTGTGATTTCCACAATGAATGCTTTTGTAAAAGAACAAATATTAAATCAAATTTAAATGTTTTTGGAAAGCTTTTTTTAATTAAAAATAAAGCTTCACATATGGATGGGTTTTGGACTGTGTAATTTTGCTGTGATTATAGAGATCATGAATACATTATTGCATTGAAAGCACTGCCTGTCCTTTCTTTCTTTCTTTCTTTCTTTCTTTCTTTCTTTTACCAACTCTCTCTGTTTCTTTCTTTCTCTCGCTCTCTTTGTCTCTTTCTTTCTCTCTCTCTCTCTCTCTCTCTCTCTCTCTTTCTCTCCTTCTCGCTCTGTTTCTGTCTTATTTGAAAACAGTGTCAGCACGGCCGCTTTTACACCAGAAGACTGTTGCTAGGTGACTGCTGACGTCAGTGGCGGCTACAGAGGAAGGTCTGTGTGTTTAGCTGCTGAGAGCGAACCCCACTGAAAGAGGGCAAAACTATAAAGCACTATTACTCACAACAGTGCTAAACCAAAACTACTGAAAGAACTGACCCAAATATTCAAAACATTTCCTTTCTTTTGAAAGTTTTTACAATGAAAATGTACAACTGGTAAAATGCAGTCCTTCCAAAGCCCCCCTCCCCCACCCCCTTTTTAAGCTTTAGCTATGATGACGTTAGTTGCCTTTCGCAGGACTGGAAAAGTCAATCATTAGTGTCAAAAGAACTTCAGCCAGGGGTCTCGGCCCCTCTCGCATGAGCACGTTGTGAATTCTCCTGGCTTTGTTTATGCTGATCAGGAAGTCTTTCTTTTAAACACATGCAATGGTTAAAGGCAGATGTTTCAAAAGTTTAACTAGAATTTTAAATGAAGGGCATTAAATTACCCTTTTTTATAAATACTACTCTGATCCTTTCATTCTTTTTTTCTGTGGGTACAGTTTACATTTTATTGTTAATTTTTGTTTTATGACAGCTGACATTTATGAAGGTATTAAACTGTTCAAAGACTTATATTTTTAAGGGTAATTTATTGATATAATTTATGTATGTCAAACTTTATTTTATTTTACAATAATTTTATGTAGGATTTTGTGTGTAGTGCAAGGTTGTTTTAGTGAATATAAAGGCTACAAAATAGACAAACTAATAAACGAAGTCTGTTTGCTAAGTTTTGCATCAATAGTGTTATTGTTACGTGGCTAAAATGTCCTCCATATGGAATAGACAGCTATATAAAAACAACATCGTAAATGTAAGTAATGAGGCATAAAAGTAATGTCTGTTAAATCCTGAGAGGTGCGTGAATACCTCTCTTCGTGTACTTCCGTCATTTGTGTGTGTGTGTGTGTGTTTGTGTTATGAATGACGTGAGCTGTCATTAGAGATAAGAAGGCCACTCAAGCATGTGGTTTAATGAAGAGTGTGATAGGCGTCTGTGGGAATCACGTGGCCATTAGCACAGTGGACTTGTTACTTTACTGAGCACTTATACACACACTCGTCTGCTCCTGTGGTGGTGTGCTAGATTAAATCAGAATTGTGGCCCACCCAAACTGCCACGTATGACGCACACACACACAGTTCCCCACCAGGTTAATGAATGGAACTCTAAGAAACACACAGAAGTGGGCTTTGATTCTAACATTTGCTTTATAATTGATTGTTTTGATTGTACTATTTTCTTTCCTAAAAGACGTCAAATGGTGAAATATAACAGTGCTTTAGAACGTAAGCAGCGTATAGGGCTGCACAATATATCAAATGATTAAAATAATGAAAACGTGCACATAACCAAATGACTTTAATACTTAAGCTACGTATAGTTTTATTTTGTATAGTATCACTTTTAGATCTAAGCAGATAGCAGAGAGGCTGCTATCAGAAGTTGTAGTGGTTCTTTCTTTTCCTAGAAAGAATGTGAAACAATAAATAGATTTTAAAAACTTAAAGCATTATCGTATGATGTAGTGCATTATTTAACAGGTTATCACGTTACATTTTTCTTTAATATCATTCAGCCCTAGTTTCATATATGCACCCTGCATTACACAATATCCAATCTACATAGCAGTGCCACATATTTAAATAAAAAAAATACAGAGTGCACATAGGTTAGAGTGTAGTCACTAGTGTAATACTAAAAAGTTGCAGAAAAAAGTTAATTCAAGATTTTATTGATTTTTTTTTTTATTTCATCAGCCTGTTTTCTTGGGGCTTGTTTTTTAAACTACATTTTTTTCTTTAAAGTGCTGGTAAGTGGGAACAGCCCCCTGGGAAACGGAGCGCGATGCTGTTTTGGTTCATGCTTGGAGAATGACCGCAGCAGCTGCAGGGCTCCCACAGTGGCGTGGAGCAGGGGTGACACGACTCCTGAGATCCAGGAGCACGGCAGAGCCTCTCAGCACGCTGAGGCTTTCTTCTGCTGAGCTGTCGTTCCTCAGCAGAGCTCAGTGCTTGACTGGTCTGAACCCCCCACGAAACCTGATGACGGCAAACGCAGCCCTGTGTACGCATAGGAAGGGATGTATGACCAAAAGCCCTATCACGATCTCTGTTGCACCCCGTATCAGGTTCGCTTACGGCATCGCAGAACAACACAGAACAAAAGGTGCTCGCTGCTCTAATGGCCGTCTGTATCCTCGATGACAGGCTGCTGAGGTAAAAGCTGCTCAGGGGTGCACCGGATGTGAGCTTGACGTTACTCGGTTACATGCTCTCCGCACGTAGGCCAAGTAACCTTTGAATCATTAAGTCAATGTGATTAATATTGACTTAATATTGATGATATATTCAAGTGGTCGTGCGAACCTTCGTGCACATGATGTTTGAATTTCATTAAAGGCATTTTAAGAATTGGAAATGGACTACCTGGAAGACAAAAGTTGGTCTAAGCGGAACAAGATCAACTGTCAATTCTTTTATTTAAGCCAGTTGAGAGTTTGGAATTGATGATTGTGTTTCAATGCTAAATGTCCCAGTTTGCTCTAGAGTACAAGAATCTTTAGAAGAGTAGAATAAGATGAAAAAAAGCATCTTGGGATAATTGTTTTGGAAGGCTTTGGTTTTCTTAAAGACTGTCTTAAAGAATTGAATGTGGCAGAACTCTGATTGATGCTCACTCAGATTTAGGACGTAGGTTTCCATGATTTAGTCACTGTTTCAGCAGAAGCCGCTCCCGTCCTATTTATTATTTTTGGGGATGTTCTTGCTGCCTTTAACTCATTAGTCAACCATGCGCTACGTTCAGGCTGTTTTTCTTGTCCCGAAAAGTGATTGGAGAGTCTGTACAGTGATAACAGTTTTAAAGCCTCTTGGGGATGTAGTGGAAAGTATTCTTTATGCATTCTTCACATGCTTTGCACTTTTTGAGATGCTGTTTGGTTAGGGCAAATTGACACCACATGTAGAAGGTAACTATGCAGAGGAAAGATAATGGTTAATTTGTGTTTATTTTTCTTTGGCCAAATAAAAAGGAATATTTACAGTCAGTTGATTATGGGACGGCATCAACACATGTTCTCTTAGGGAAAACTCAACTCCATGGGTTTTTGGCAAATCAAAACAATAAATGTTTTATGGCAGCAAAAAACTAAAACAGAGTCCTTGCTGTCTTTCTGTAGGCGTTATAATACTTTTTGTACTTGTTAATCAGTTGGAAAAAGTTTCAGAAGTTTTAAACATTTAAGGCATCGATTTCATCCAGTTTTTCCTTACGGGGAGTCGTCACTTTGACAGAGCCAAGTAACTGAATTACTTTTAATTAGAATCATGTTTTGTTCCCTGTCTGTTGAAGTTTTATTTTGTTTAGTCTCTGGAAATACATTTAGGAAACTGGAACACTGCTAATTTTGCCCAAAGCCTCAACCTTGTCAATTAGTAATCGTACATGGAGAATTCCTTTGGCCACCACATTCTCAAGATGAGACTTTGGCCAAACAAAGTATTTTCCTGAATTTTCGAAAGTTTTTCCTTTTTATTGCCCCTAATTGTTTTTCTTTTGCAGCCAGTGCAAAGCCAGTGTCAGTCCTGTAGGCATCAGGCTGTCTGATTGAGACTGTGTTCTGTTGAGCTCTGATGAGGCTGCTTGTGCAGGAGAGCTTTTTCTGTTGGAGTTCATTCAGGGTTTATGGCTGATGTTTGAACATGCAGAATAATGCCTGCACTAGATGACAGGACACATGGCTCTAGACTCCTGACTGTTCGGAATGTAGTCTGCTTAATAATGATGGACCTTGCTGAAATTGCACACGAAATATATTGACATTTTGTACTTTGTGAAGAGGTGATTTTGGGATGTGGTGGAGTCAATGTGAATGAACTGAAGTGAGTGTTTGGTTGGTTGTAGTTTGTGGTTATTGAGGAGTCAAAGAGCAGCAAGGGAAAGAAACTGTATCAGGTGTGTTTGTGAATTGTTTCTTGATGACCACATGGTAATAACTTGAGCATTTTGGCCTTTATGTAGTAAACCAATTTAGTTTAAATGGTTCTGGTGCATATAGCCATACATAGTCATTATTTAGCCTTTGTGTAACTCACATTGTCAGTTTCTATCTGTGTCTTGGAGAAACACCATGTCAAAACCTAACATAATTCTGTTTTTCATTGTTGTTTTTATTTTGATGGCTAAACATCAGGAATGTGTTACCAGATAGACTCTTGCAGTCACAACACTAATAGGAAACCATTTTTCTTCCTTGTAAAGTCTTTGGTTTGATTTGTTTATGGCAAGAAAAAAGTGAGGATCAGACTATTGCTTTGTGATGAAACCATACATTATATTGTCAAGTCAATCAGTAAAGGTTTTAAATATCTATATCAGAAAAAAAGCTGATTGCTGATGGCTTATAATTGGGTTGTCAAAGTTAACACATGCAATAAGAGAATTCAGACACCAGTGGAGGAGGCTGGTGGCCAAGTGATCCTTTTATTCATAAAATGTCCACATCCAAATAGCTGATTCTATTAATCACACCTAGGTCTGTTACTTAGCATTTCTGCTTTGAAAAGGGGTGTAATGTGTAACTACCAAAAAGTGTGGTTGACTGATCTAACTGATATGTTACAATTACAATGCCACTCAGTGGCCTTTGATTGGTAGCTAAAGCTAATTGGATGTTGGACCTTAGAGGGTGGACAAAGACTTCTTTAGTGTTTTTCCACAAACGCTCCCTTTTACAGTCTTTTGATTTGGGCAGATCTCTTGCTTCAGTACAACTGTTCTATCTCTACTTGTCTTGCTAGCAAAGGACCATTTTATAATTCTCATAAAACTAATCATTACATTCATTCACGTTTAGCAAAAAATAGGGCATTTTAAAGTCAAATCACGCCTTGAAAACATTTTGGTGTCTGGAAAATTAACTATTTTATTTGGAATGTTTTGACCAGAATCCTTCTCATTTTGATGCCTGAAATCTTGTCAGGTGCGGGATCATGCAGTGATTGTTAATGTGGTTGTATCAGCACTGCTGTTCCGGATGTGATTTAACACAGAATACGTAAGCATGTAAGTTCTGTTTGCACATGTGATGTCCCTCAGTGACGCAAAGGCAGGGATCACACACTAAACACCTGACCTTCATACCCTGACCCCTGCTCAGAACTCCTCTGAGTCCTCGCTATCTATCTGACAAGCCCCCTGTGTGTTCAGTGTTGAACACCACTGCCAGAATCATCAGAAAGCTTTTTATGTCATTCTGAATTATTGCTGCTATAGTCATACTGTATACTGTAGCTTAAAACTTTGGTTTGAGTTTTGGTGTACTGTTTCTGCCTGAACATGCAATAACTGTGTTTATTAGGGGTGACAATTTTAGTCAAATTGACTACTTGAGTACAAAAAAGATAAAAGTACTTGTTGTTTGAATGGAAAAATGTGTACTGTGTGTGTGTGCAACCTTTTTGTGTGTTGTCCTGCCCCCGGACTAAACGTCCCCAGTGCTGGGGGAAAATACTGTTTGATGAATTAGTCAACAAGGTGGCACCGTAACCAATCACAAATATTAAAACGATGCCTGTTTTTAGGCATGATAGCTGTAACTTTCTAATACAGTGTATCAAGTGAGTCATGACGCACAGTCTGCATACCAAATTGCTTGTGAGTACTTGTAAGTCACATCGATAATCAATCATTAAAACTGTGATGGATCCTTTGTGTCATGAGTGCTCAGGTTCCACTTCCCATTCTTAGTGTTTACTGGTAAACAGTGACTCTGGGTTAGTGCGTTTCAAGGATGTTCTGAGTTCAGTACAAGTTAAGCTCATGCCACAGATGTTGTCTGTTCTTGTCTGTTATTATTGTGTTCACATCTGAAAATGGTTTAAACTCATGCCTCAGTTTGGGATAATGCACTTACAATGGAAGTCAATGGGGCAAGGCATTGCACTTGGATAAACCTTAAAGCAAACAGCATTTTAGTCAAGTCTCTTAAAAAGTCTCTAAAAAGTGTTAAGATTTACTAGTACTAGATCACTTGTCTGTACAAAGTTAAAACCAGTCTAGCCAAATGTAGTATCTAAAGCATAATATACAGAAAGATAAAAAAATTCACTTACAGAAATTCCATTGTGAACACATGACAAGAAGTTTATTTGTCCCACCACTGAAAAGACCGTTTAAAGTGCTTTACAGCTTAAATGAGCCATTTACAAAATGCTATATTTATTCTTTAACGAAAATTCATTCGTCAGAGCATTCACATTTCTGCTTTAAATGTGCCTTTAAATGTGTTCTGCTTTTAAATTTCTGCCTCAATGTCTTGCCCCACTGACTTTCATTTTTGTAAACAGGTTTTTGTTTGTTTATACAAACTGCAGGATGAGTCAATGATTTTCTGTGGTAATGGACAGCATGTCACAGATGCTGTCAATAGAGCTTAACTTGTATTGAATCGGGATGATTGTGAATGGCAGTTTAACCAAGACTCAGTTTGACCCGTACTGCAGTTTAGATATGTATGAAAGAGTTAAGCAGAGAGAGCTCATGGTTATATAATCGCTTTGATAAACTGTTAAGAAGTCGGTGCGCCTGCGGCCCGAGCCATCCACTTGTTTGTAAATGATGCACTTGTCAACAGGCGTTTTCTCCGGGTTCTCTAATAGATGGCAGCTCGGCGCCATTCACAGGCTTGTTAGTGACTGGAGGTCTGCGGCGCTCCAGCGGCTGTGTTTATGTGAAAGGTCTGTCCGCTCTGATTCCACGATAAAGCCAGATGTTCCCTTACAAGGCCTCCAGCCCGGGCCTGTCTGGCAGACAAGGCCATATCAGGTAGAGTCTTCCTGTTGTGCTGAGATTTTCTCTTTCCTCCACATGAGAGGATGATTCTCTGCCAACGTTGTTTGTGTGTTCGGCTTTACTTGACACAAATCAGTCTGGCATGTGTCGTGCTCTGCGGAGCGAAAAATTCCAGGGCCTTATGTGTTGTATCCAGCATGTTGACGTTTTGGAGACGTTATGGGGTGTAATGTTAACACTGGAGGTCTGGAGAAAATCTGAGGGATCAATTATGCGGGAGGCTGGGGTAGATGCTCTGTTGTATGTGGATGTGTGTCCTCTGTTCCAGCAGACTGTGAGGAACAGCCGTCTGCATTCGTTCAGCCTTCATTTACAAGGCAATTACTGCATAAACGTCTATCTGTCTGCAAAGGCTATTTATTGCCTCCTTTCAAAGTCACTTACACAAAATATATGACTTGTTCTTGACAGTGACAACAGGGAAGTCTAGTTTAGAGTTTGATTTTCGAGTCGAATTCTTAGAGCGTGGCACGTAACATTTCTGAACACTGTTTTATTGTTCTCGGTATTGCACGCAATGAGCAAGACAACAGTCGGTTTCAAAGAACTTGATAATCATGTTTGTATGGTTGTTCAGCTGAAGTGTGGATTGTTTGTGTTACCATACTTCCTTCTATTCCAGTTTAATTTGCTATTTTAATTTGTAGAGTATACAATAAGTAAATACTGAATGACCCATTTCAAGGTTAATTTTCTGAAAGTGTAAATACTGTGATATGTCAAAACATTGCTCTGTTTGTTTGAATGGCCTGACATAGCAACATCGGCACAACCAATGGTGTAAGTAAGGGGCGGGGATATCTGTGTGGTTGACCAGTGGAACATGAAGGGAAAGGGTTCAGGAAACCTTTTTTAAAATACTTATTTTTGCAGTTTTGTTGGGTGACGTTAGTGCTGCAGAAATTACACACTATGAATTCAAGCCGTAAAATCCAGGCGACATCAGAGCAACACATTTTAGTCAAATTTGTACATGAATAGTTCAGTACTTTGTGCATAACCACATAACAGTTTGTTTTATGATACCATGTGCTAAAAGTAGATAAACTTTAAACTGGAGCACTGACAAATGAAGGCTGAGCTCAAGAGGCTTATCATTGAGAGGGACTATTCAGGGTATTCATGACAGTAGGGCACATAGCCAGTGTATTCCACAGTTCATTTAGACCTGTTTGTGCTGGGTTGAACAGCTGAGGTCTAGGTCAATAGAGGAGACTGGGAGAAGATAAAGCTAAACCCGTATGAAATGCCACCTGCCTGAAACTATTAATGGGCGTGTGATTTATTGAGTGCTGCGCTTTAACTTTGGATGAAACTACCTCTCAGAATCTAATCTCCGCTCTAGCAAAAGTACTCTGAGAGCTTGCACTAATGTCGCCATCAGGACACAGTATGCTAGCCATAGTTATGTCCCTAAGCCGCTAAAAAGATTGGGTGCAATAAGCTGAAAATAATAGATTTAATGATGTTTTTTTGACAGTTTTTGTGACAGTGACAGTAAAGCTGAAGAAAACAATATACCTCCTAATATTACACTGATTATGCTTCAATCTGCTTTTGGCAAAGAAAAAAGACAGCAATAGAAAACCAGGGCTGGAGTTAGAATGAGTGGGATGAGGCTGTTTTTCATGTTGTGGGGTTTTCACACTGTCCTATCAGAGTTTGAGAGAGTCAGTCAGTATGTGACACACTCCTGCTAGAACTCCATGTGCTCTTGGGATCAAGAGACGTGGATAAGCTTTCAAAACTGACTTTAAGAACAAAAGTAATCTTTGTTAATAGATAATTGTTTGTATAGATCATAAACTGTAGTTTATTTCTTACCAGAGTGTTCTGGTTTTTTTTACACACTTATATGGTCCTTTCTTTTTCGAGAAATGTCGCCTCTCTTTTTATTTTTGGATGAGTGTAAAGTTGAACAAAGCCAAATAGCAACAGGCTATTTAGCCCTGAGACATACCATTGTGGGAAAAAGTTCATCATTGACGTAATATTGTTGACCTTCCTCAGCTTGTGGCATTTTTGTTGTTCCTGCAAAAACGTGTTTGTTATTATGCAAGCTCCTCTTGGTCTGGCATGCGGCCAAGAGGCAAAACCTGAAGAATGAGTGAAGAGACAGACATTTTTGCAGAGATTAGCCTCACATGTTCAAACCTTTTCAGCTCTCAAAGCATTTGCTGCCAGTTTCTTTAACTGACTTTTTCTTCATGGCTTCATGACTTCCTGTCCTAGAATGTGCACAAACAAACAGAACGTGAGGAGAAAAGTCAGAAATGCTGCAGCCTTCACATGTAATGATGTTTATTTTCTTCATCGCGTCATAGATCAAATTGATAGGAATGGGTGTAAAAAGTGTTCATTTACCCAGGCATAATACTTTAAATAAACCTGATGTTTGATAAATGTGTGCTTTTGTTCAAACAGCACTTAATACTGTTCTTTAATTTGTCAGTTTTCTTTAAGCTAATTGTTGAAATATGAGTTCTGTAACATGTCTTGCCATCAGTTACAATACTGACGACACTCAAGAATATGTGTGCTGAACAATGTTCATGTAGATCTGATATGGGAAGATTTTCATCTTCCTCATGTCCCACAGTCAATGGGTTCAGAGACAGGTCTTGTACAAAACTTCAGGCTAATGTTTATTCCCAAACTGTCTCAGGTTTCATTCCCCAGGTGCCATAGGGTCCTCCCCAAGGGTTCTGCCTGGAGTCACCCCCTGACCATACCTTTTTCCCTGTGGTGGGGTGGCTGGGGGAGCAGGGGTGTAGTTCTGCAGGCGTTTGGCAGAGTAAAGAAGAGAAGACTCTGAGGAGGCTTGTTGGATTGGCTGGGGCTCTGCAGACCTGCGTCAGCAGCATTTGTTTGGGTTGGAGGCAGGTGACCCTTAGGAGCGAGCTGTAAATCAAAGAAGCACAGCAGCAGCCCTTTCACACTGCCCTGCACGCTTTAAGAATACATGTATTAGATGACACACACAGACAGTCATGAACTATCCCTTTCTTTCCCTCTCGTGCCAAGATGTTTGTTTTAACAGCGTCACGGATCCACCGCACACACAGATACTATTTTTCCTGTTCTCCCAGTCACACTGCAGAAAGCAGGATTTTCATTTCAGCTCTGGAAAAAAAAGAGCAGTCACTCTGGAGCTCTTTGCTCTTAGCTGTGCCAAGACAGCGGAGGACAGCTAGCCAGCTGCGTGCAGAGGCAGGGCGAAAGAGAGGGCAGCCAAGCTCTGTGGTTGCCCTGATGACCTCACAGTGCCTCCCCACCTGTTTACAGCACCCACTCAGGTGTCCAGGAGTTGGGTGTTGGGCGGTACGACAGCGACTTCTGCAGTGACTGGCTTGTGTTTAACATTTGGCTGCTGAGCTGCTTTTCCATTTTGCTTTTCAGCAGCCCCACTCGCATGACCTTGACCCAGAGCTTGCAGCCGGTGAGAGTCAATGGATCGAGTTCAGTCCCTCTTGTCAAGGAGCCCCAGCCCTGCTGCAGTATCAAAACACTCATCTCACAGATGGAGCAGTGTCCCCTCAGACTATAGAATCATAGACTTCACTGCTGACCACCGAATAACCCCTCCCCCAGAGCCTTCATGACACTTCCAAACAAAGCTGATGGCTAAAGCAGATGAGCTTAGACTGAGACTAGCACAACACAATAAATTAAGCTTGACTGTTTCAGACCTTAATCAAATGAGTTCTTATGATGTATAGATGATCGTGCTTTGCAAAATGGTACAGTGAGACATTTTGTAGATCATCATTTTTAATGTGGTTAAAGAAAAACCATCATCAGTATTATATCATGACGACATTGTGGGGAAATGCTTTCAAACCCTCCCTTTGGAACGACACTCCATTACCACCCCATAACCAGTTTTAATAATTTATAAAACTGCAACTGATGCATCAATCCATTTACAGCGTCTTTGTTTCGAGTCTCAAGTAATGACTTGCATCACTTCCTGGAACACAGTAATCATACTGTCACTATCATATCTGTTCGGCCAAGTGGAACATTGCAAGCTCATTACTGGTTTGAGCTGTAACTACCTTCAGTACTTCAGAGAGAAATTATGCTTTCATGTGAAAAGCACAGAATAACGTAACATCTCTTCATTCCCCTCCACTAAGGGAATGTTCTGTCGTCTTGCCAGCTCCTGACAACACAACCCTCTTCTCCAGTTTCTCTCCTGTCTATCAGAGCCCTGACACTAGCTGAGTGACTGAGAGCCAGACATAATCACTGCTCAGTGCGAAGTCACTGACTGCTTTCCAGAAGACACCATTTTTGGGTCGTACCCATGTTCGGATCAATGCCAGATTTGGAGATACTTGGGTTAAAAGTTAAATGCCAGTCAGATAATTACATTTATAGGTAATAATTATAATTATCTGACTGATAAGCGGGGTGATACATGTTTTTGGTCTTTTTTTATTTGGGTTTAAATATCAGAACTGATGGGTAAAAAATGGAAATGGACAAAATGGGTAACACTTTATTTTACAATGTCTTTGTTACATGTCATATGTACTTGCTATAGTAATAAATTACACATAATTAGGTACAAGTAACCCTAAACAAAACCCTAATTCTAATCCTATAGTAAGTACATGTTGTTAATTAGTATTACACAGTAACAAAGCCACCTTAAAAAAAATGTAACCAAAATGTTATCTGCAGTGTTTTTTTTGTGTAGAAATATTAGACAGTGTGTCTGGAGTACATGTACTGTACAATCCAGATCGATGCGGCCGAAAAATTGTTAATGTTCAATGTGAAATGTGATCGTCTCTGGGGGTCAGCTGAGATGTGAGGAAGGGCCGTCGACCTTGTCTTTGTGAGATTGGCTGGATTTGAGTGCAGAGCAGCCAGGACTTTCCCACACTTACATCTGCTGCAGACGAGCTCAGCCGTTAGGGGCGTTAGCCTGCACTGACGTCAGCTCCCTGATACCCACAGGATCACACACACACACACACACACACACACACACACACTGTTTTTGCTACCATCCATAATAGAGCTATCCAAAGTCCACCTTTTGTACAGAGTGTTTCTGTGCTCCTTACCAATATTTCTGTTTTATTCTGATAATAGCTGTTGCTTTTTATATAAAGCATTAATCTGCATATTAAACACAGGAATTCCTTTTTTTTTGTCATCTGAACCCCTTAGAATCTGAATTATTTATCTAAAATACACCCCTGAGATTTGAACATTTTACATTTTTTTTAATTTTGCTGACATTTTTATTCAGAGTGACTTAAAATAATATAAGGATAATACAAACAGGAACAATTAATTTATAGTGGGAACAGCACTACCCATACCAGACTAGTTTCGTAATGTGCAGATGCAGAAAAAGTTAATGTTTATAAAGTAATTTGAACCTTTTCACTAAATAATGAATTGAATCTAAACAGCTTTATCACAAATAACTGAGACCACATTTAACCATTCTGTGTCAGATAAGTGGGTATATTTTCTTGTTTTTTGCAATCGTAATGGAATAACAAGCAAAACAAGATAAGGAATTGAAAAAGTGTGAAACCGAAGGGGGTGTCAATAAGGTATAAACATTTTTTTAAGCTACATTTTTTTGTCATTCTCATTTTCATATCAGATGTAGTTTCATTACCTTAATCTCGGTTACAGCATTTTCTTTTAACTGATATGTGTGTGTATGTGTATCTCTAAAGCATAAATATAATCTCTCAGAGTGCATTTGGTTTGTGGATAGCATGTAACTTGATATGGTTCAGCTCTCATCAGTTGGTTGGTTGGTTGTTCTGGTTCACTGGCAGATCTGATGTGTTGGTGAAGCTCTGTGTACAGCTGTAGCTTTTATGGTGCTGTTGTTGTTGTTTGGCCAGCTCTGCTTTTCCTCGTGGTTTTGGAAGGTGTGAAGTTATTTAGCCACTCGGCTGAGACTCTCTCACTCTTTCACTTTCTCACACACAAACATTCACAGTGCTTGTCTCACACTTCTACACATACCGACACTTTCATGATGTCATCATGTCTAACCCTTTTATTTATTGGTTCCTTATATATACTTTCTTTATCTCTGTTTAGCTTTAGGTTAATATATTATCAATGTTATTAAAAGCCATGTCATACATAAACCTCAGTACTTATATAAATGAGCAAATTTATTTTTGTGTAATTATATAAGCAATCAGATTATCTACCATATGATATGTCTGAAAACTAGCATTGATTTTGTATAAGAGTGTGTCTGTGTGTTTTAAGGCAAGCGATATATGATGACACATTATTACCCACAATGCACCTGCAGGTTTTCTCTGCACCTCAAAACTCTCTCCATTGCCAAATGCAGAGTTCATAAAGACTTCTGTTTTGAGCTTGTTTTTGGCGAATTAAAATACAATTCTGTAGTGGTTACAAACTACTGTGTATTCAAGGGATTTTATCACTGGATTGTTGTTTATGACACCAACATGCAAACATGAGTGCAAAAAAATTTATTTGTAAGATTAATTTTTCTTTGACTCAAATGCTCTTGAAATGTTGTAACACACTTTCAAGAAAGCTGATTTTTCTACCACATCTTTATTTTCCTTT
>JAZGTK010002105.1:0-33899 GCA_036877625.1 Ambastaia sidthimunki
AGGAGCGATGGCTCATTTTTTAAGGGGAGCTTGTGGAGCAGATGGATGTGAATTCAAAGTTTCCTGATCTTTAGCAGAAGTTATGGAGGGTTATCTTTGGCTGTATATCTCTGGGCTGGCAGGCCTCCCCTGGCGATGAAGGATTAAGCACCGCAGCTGTCTCTCTCTCCGAATGATGCAGTGCAGCACTCGCAGACACGACAGCATCACTTAATCTTAATGTCCGCTCCTCCAGCGCGGCCGCGCAGGACAAAGCCAATCAACATCACATGCCACGAGGATGGACCTACTGCTTGGCCCTGGAGTCTCTCACCCGCACCGACCGATTAATCAACTTCAGCCAGCCCAATCCCAGAGTTCACTTCTCTCATGGCACAGCTGAGCTCACCACCGTGATGTATAGGACGGGGGGCTGCCTGTGCTCCGCAACACTTATCAGACTGCACATTATGCATGGCTTTGTATTGGTGAGAGAGGAGAGAGAGAGAAAGAGGGTATTGAATGCTTACACCTTATTTCTGTCACGGGCCGCCTATTTGTTGTGTTTAAAGAGATATCTGACCAATAATGGCTAGAAAAGCTTAAGGACTGCTTGGGGTTTTGAAATAATGACTTGCGCTCATTTAGACAAATTGCACAAGGGGAGCACCATTACTGCAATTTGAATTCAATATTATACAAGAGTATTAAATGAGACAACATTTCCCTTGATTCCTATACATAAACTTTTTACTCTAACAACATCCAGAATAAGGGAGCCAGTCCTAGCGTTATATTAATTGCAACAGCTGAACCAACAATCTAGGTATTGTTTGTGGTATTGTTTTTTCTTTATTTGGAGGCCAAAGGTAAATTGGGTAGAACACAAATCGCACTGCGTAATTCACTTAAAATAAAAATGACAGGTTTTAAAAGCAAACAACTGCAGAGGAAACAGCTACATCCCTGAGAAAACGCAAGCAAATATCTTCATGTACACATCCGTCCCCTAGAGTATGTTTACATCGTCACAGATGATCTGTGGCACGCTGGGATATATTACTTCAATAAGTTACCCGCAAATGAAGACAGCGGCATAGCGCCGCGACGTTTCCTCCATTTCATTCGAGATTAAGAGCATTCAAGCATCCTGGGCTCAGGAATGGCATGCAACATTAAAGATGTAGAGCAGCCTCCGGTGTCCTCTACAGAGGGTGCATCTGATTTACTCCAACCAATTTAAAGCTGAAGGAATTCAGCATTACCTTTGAAGACGCTACATAATGTCTGCAAACAAGCTATAAAACACTGTAATGGTGCCTTATATTTGGACATAAGTTTCTCAGAGTGGTTAGCGATCCCTAATGCTGGGAAATGTACATTGCTATCACTTTATCCACAGCGCATTGTTCAGTTTGGTTTCTTTTCTCAAAAATATTCTTTTCGTAAAACAGTTGTTGCATTTGTATTCATATTTTTTTCACCTGAACTTCGAAACTCATTCAAGTGAACAAGCTAGCGTTGTGAGGACTGCGGAGAGCCAAATATTTATATAATTTATCGAGCATGAACGTGCAGATTTCTGATGTATGCTTTTGGAATTTAACGCTAATTTAACTAACAGTGGAACACATCTGTCATTTTTCATCTGCATACTTCTAGTGGAAGGTTAAGTGATTTATCCAATGCAATATGATATCCACAGAGCAGCTATGGGCATTTACACATAGTTAGGTTGTTTTTGCTGTGGTAATTGCTTTTGGCAACAATACAATCTGCTGCTAAAACAGCAGCAATAACTTATTTAATATTGTTAACTTTGGCTCCAACAGTACTCAGACTGCAGTATCTGATCCCAGACCAGCTGCAGCGAGTTTGGTTCCATTCACAAACACCTACAACTATGTTCCACATGGGGGTTTGGATCTAAAACAAAACTAATACACACCAAGGGTATCTAGCCTTTCAGAACCTCACCTAAATACAAGGTCTTAATGGTCACTTCCCCAGACAGAAACATGTTGTCTCGTTAATAACACCACAAAAAGTCGTTATAGCAACGTGAGGAGTTGCTCAGCTAGCTTACAAAGGTGAGGTCATTTCGGGTAAACATAGGGCACTGGAAACACAGGATATCTGAAAACATATTAAAAAAATCTTAGCAACAACTTTTAAAGGGGCCAGGTTACCCAAAATAAATATTCTCTTATCCCTTACTCACCCTCATGTTTTATTCTAGTTCATTTACGGGGAAAACAAATGACTTAGTATCATATTTGTATTGTGAACCATAATATTACTTTGTATTGTATTGTAAAGTTGTATATGGATCACTTTTATGATACTTTTTTGGTGTCATTTCATGTCATTTATTAACTTCAGTCTCTAGCCCACATTTATTATAATATCTTGCAAATTAGTGACCAGCACATACTTTAAAAGGACAAGCAAATGAGGGCAAAAGAAATTATAACATTTTTCAAATTTGGGTGAGCAACCTATTTAAACCAAATCCACCATTTGTTAGTCAGTCCTGGTCACTTACAGCATTCCCTTACGAGAGGCATGCCATCCCAGTAACCTCTGTCCAAAATGTGGAATTTGTCTATATTTCGCTATTTGGCTGATTGCTGTGTCATTACAGGTTTAAATGTACCAAACCATCTGTGGCCGGTGTAAAATATGCTTTTTCAGTCCAGTCCGGCATTGAGTTCATATCATAAAAGAATCAACATAATTGCCAATTACAGATCCCTAATTTGGCTGTAAAACTGAGAGAGGCCAAGAGGACAGAGACAGCAGAGAGAGGAGGAATATTAAGCCATGGCAGCTGGCAGTGCCCCCATACACACATTCCCAAGCATATGGAGCTGGGACATTAAAAGAAGAGTGTGATGTTTTGCATACATATTTTTGCTTCAGAGGTAACCTTGAACAAAGCAATGTTTTAACACAAAGGCCATGCCCTGAAAAGCCAAAATTAGGGCCTGTTTCACAATGCATGCGTAAGAATTGACTATTTAGTTTGTCTCCAAAAATAATAGCTTACAAGAATCACACATCAGCTCTGTGTGACATGCAGCGTTTAAGTAAACTTTTGCTGCTAAATGCATTTAGAAAAAAGTTAAAAATAAACTATGTACCTATTAACATGATCTTTGGCAAGAAAGGCTTTTGTAAAGCAACAAAATAATGGTTCTATCTTTTGGGCTTGATACAAGTACTGCACATGACATACACAAACACTGTTGTCTATACAGTAGATTTGACAAAATCTGGACCATTTAAGTTTACAATTCATGATTTGGGTTGCACAAAGATGTCCACTCTCTCCTAATATGCATAACATTGCATTATGATAAAGATTGTAATAGTTTTCAGTAACCTCCCCCGATAATATTTTATACCTTATTGCAGTTATTACAGAAAAACCCAAAACTGACTTCCTTTTTATCATATTTATTCTGTATCTGGAGTCGTGTTTTGGAGTTAAGCATGCAACATGAAACAGGTCTAACGTTTACACATGCCGCACGCACATAGCAAATAACAACAAACGTGTGAAATTTCTTGTATTTTCATTTGCTGTGATCATTATTCCGTGATGGTCCTGTTTGAAAAAAACATGGCTGTCCTACGGCACTACAAATAGCCCGTCTAGCTGTTGACACCTCGTCCTCCATTGCTAATTCTAAGATCATCATTAGCTCTTCCTTCTGTCCACTTCAGCCGGACTGCGGGGTCGTCCGGTAATGATCTGTTCATGGAGCGAGACTCTCCCAGTGACTACTTCATTACAGCATGGCCCATTGCCGGCATAATGCCAGCGCTGGCTAACACAGACATCATCACCAATTCGCAGCCCGTGATAAAGGCCTGTCACATCCACAGCATTATTAATTAGCAGCATGCCGAGGTGAAATTCAATCAGGCCGGCCCGTACGTATCTCCTTAACAGGTTATGCAAATCCCACTCATCCTGCCAGTGTCCACAGATGAGAAAGCAGCCCAAGATTCCACTCACACTTATTACTGTAATAAGAGGCCAGATAGCACTGGGGGAGGGAGTGTGGCGAGGGCCGCCGACATAATGCCTGTTTAATTAGAATTAGACGTATGGCTTAAGGAAGAGAGGAGAAGATAGCTGAGACAGTAATGACTCAAGGGGAAACTAGAAGGTTGAGGACACACAATGAGATCATTTCACTACTTGAGGATTAATATTAAAAGACTGCCCCGTCTTTTTACATAAATCACTCAAATACGAGCACAGGGCTCACCGTATCACTGTCTCATCTGAGGCTAAATATCCACTCATAACATATTCCTTACAGATAACGTCATGCTGGTAACCCATTAGCAGGAAATGTCTTTTTCTTGTTAAAGAAGCTATAGGCAAGGGGCTAAGGTGTAACACTACTTTCTTAGCCCGCTAATGGCAGGTCATTCCACCAAGCCAAGCTCTCCGCCTCACTCTTTCAACACACACAGATCTAAAAGGCGATCAATCTTTGGTCATTTTAATTGTCAAAGTTGAGGACAAACATTATAGGCTGCCCGAACAGTTTTATTATGGCTGTATGAGAAAGGGCATGTTTTACTGCTGATGTGGAGCAACATGACGCAGAAGTAATACATCACAGTAAACGTACACTCACGTGAAATCATATATGTGGACTAATGGCTCAAAAATCTCCCTCTGAAATGCATGCATTTTTCATGCGGCTATAAAAGCATTGTCGCAGGCACTGCGTCGGCCTGCGGATGCTAATTGATCTGGCCCTTTATGAGTGTGAAACAACAGGAGCAATGCTACAAAACTGTCATCTCAGCCTCTTTCCCCTAATGCAGCCATAAATCCAGACGCCGTCTAGCAGTCAGATGTTTTCATTACCCCGTATCAGTTTTATGGAATTACTGACATCTGCATGATTCAGTAATTGTGGGTCTCTATGAAGTTAAAGCAGCAATTTCGTTCTCTATATTCCCGATCAATTCCCAGTCCCCTGGGCAGAGCAGAGAGGGATGCAATATTGAAAAAAACAAGGAGCGGGAGATAGATTGCGACGGTTATCTGTTGACAAAGACAAACAGCTTAATATGGCCTAAATCGGTGTGGCTAGTGCAGATTGTTTTGTACAAAAATGTAAATTGTGTTGTCAAAAGCGGTCATCTTCATGTTTGTAGCCTAACAAGAGCCACTTTGAGCGTGAGGCGGCAAATGCTGATCTAGCCCTTATGAAGCCTCTGGGACAAAGATTTCACACAACATAGGAGTGATAAAATATAACACACTTTTTTTCCTAAATTAACTGTGACCTGAGCTCATGCTGAACAAAGCTTATTTCAATTATTAAAATCAGAGCTTTAGGAGCATTTTAGAGTGAATAACGCTAAATATAATAAAGCATTTAATGAACTGATCACGTAATCCTTCGCACAGTAGCATTTCAATGTATTCTCTAAATGCAAGTGGTTTTTATATGGTTCTTTCAATAACAAGATACAATAAAGTGTAACATCTGATTCTGTATCTCCTTTCTCTCTATTCCTGCGAGACAGAGCAAAGCAAAAGGCATTTCAGAAGCCATGCACTAAATCAATAAGGCTCAGCTTGCGTTGGAAAAAGCCCATGTCTTGATAACGATGGTGACTTGTAGCCAGTTATAATTACCCTGAGCAGGGACATTACAGTATGGTCTGGTGTAGTGTAGGTGCCAGTGGGACCCAGGCTGATGGGACTTTAGTATATCTGTCAGTCTCAGTTTGGGAGGCAGGGAGGGAACAGCATGCCATATATCTCTATTACATCTGATGGTCAGTCCACTGGCCTGTTGTTTATTCTCATTATCTGAGACAATAGGAACAATCTGGGGCACATAGCTATCCCTACTAGTGTCAACCTGGTGTGTGGCCATTCTCAGGGCTGTAGTTACTGTATCCCATCAAGTATTCAATGAAATGTCTAGCAGATTGCCTAATTCTTAAAGGAGAAAAACTAGCATCATCAAATGGAACTTAGAAAATAGAAGTTTTTTGGGTATGGGCTTCTATGAATGGCCAACCAATAGTTTTTCTTTGCATAAAAAGCTGTGCAAATTGTTAGTCATTTCACTACATAATACTAAAATTTAGATTTGTAAATGTCTACCTGAAATACCGACTTTATAAATGAGACAGAAAGAGAGCTGATTCATGGTTAGATCCATCTGCAGTTCACAGAGTATAATGCTGACACACAAACAGCTGTGATATCTCACAACACCTATTTTAGTGATATCTGTCAGGTAGTAGCTATATTTTCTGTGTGCTATCCCAAAGAAATATATATATTTTTGTGAATAATTCTTTAAAGAGAGCTATTTTATACATTCACTGTCAACAAAAGGAATTGTTTTGTTTAACCCATTAATTAGCAAACAATGCTACATATGCTTCAAATAGTTATCCAGGGCTTAGCTATCAGTAAGATATTGAGAAACAGGTGGGATCAATATGGATAATCGATTCACACCTCTTCACCACCTTCACTTCGGAACGAGAAACACCTTGTTTTATTATCAGTGTGAATTCATTTCTATACTGGAATTTTCAAAAGCCCCTGACAGAGAACCAAAAGCGTGAGGCCTTTGCTGGTGTGGGCTGTAAGAGAGAAAAGAAAGGCTTTGATAGGCCACTGCCGACAATGCAGCTGAGAGAGAAGCTAATGGCCATGATTAATGACAAAGGGCCAGAGGAGAGCAGGGACACAGACGCTACATACATCATCTCTCTCCATCAGTCAGAGCACCTCCATGGACCCTCTCTCCCTTTCTTTCTCTCCCTCCCTTATCTCTGCCCAATCCCATGCTCACAGCAGATCCCCCCGCCCGCCCGAAAAGTAGAAAAACAAGTCACAAAAGGGTGATAAGGTGAACAAGAAAATGGCGTGTAAAATAAACGAGAAATATTCAGAAAAAGAGGAAAAACGGTTCGTGATGGCGCTTTGATTTCGGGCGACTCGACTCTTCTGTGGCTGAAGCCCCCATTCTCAAGGTCTTATCTGCCATATGGCTCCCCTGTTTAGATGATTTATTAGGTGCCGAAAAGCACACAGATAAATTTGAGCTCGTTCTGGCTGTGTAGGCAACCCACGGTGTCAATAACGAAACTCAGGCCATTTTAATGAAAACTTTTAGTACCGAAGGGGTAACCATTTATTTATGAGTCACTATAATATTACACTGGCACAAAAATTTATCTCTCTTTCTCACGCACCCTGCAAAGAAAGCATTGACTGAGAACAGAAGAGTACAGATCATCTCCATATGTCAGTACCTCCTTCACCCTGTTCCTCACACATCAGCACTGTATTTCTGCTTAATTGAAGCATTCAGCTGTTTACAACTCACACAAAAACAGCAAGAGTTTATTTATGACCAATTAAAGTTACCATTTTGAGTGAAGGCAAACCATTATGGATTTCAGGCCCTTTGATTTTAATTAGTTGGTGTGTTCAGGTTTTGTTTTACACGCCTGATTTACAAGGGGCCCTTGCAAATAAATTCCCCATCAACAGCAGAAACAATGCGACTGCACCATATTGCCTTGTTTTGCCTGGGCTTTACTCGCCACATTGTGAGCTTAAAAGGAATTACAGACCAACAAATGGCACTACTGCAGACATTTTGATTTATTCACATATCACCTCATTAAAATGCTTGTCTGTCACCAGACTGTTTCTCTGTCCATTAAAGAACTTACCACAGACTGGGTGTCTGACTTTAATGGGCCAACACTTTACTTTCAGGTTTTTCCCCTGTTAAATAACTGCATATTAAAGCCTGCATTCTTTAGTGCACACAAACACACACACACACACAGAAAACAGCTCACTGAACATATTCTGCATTTCATCTCTTACTGAAATATCTTCAATCAAAGCATCTGTTGATCTGCCTGCAGCTTACAAGCACTGCCTAAAACTTGCTAAGATCAGACAAACCTTTTTAACTGGGCTCTAAGAAACCTATAAACAAGTGCTAATAATCATAAACATCTATGTCAAACTTTCATGTTGTCTCAACATGCATAGATTTTGTTTGATAGATAGTACAGATAGTACTGTTTGTATTTATTTATCTTTTATTGTATTGTATTTTCTTTAATTTTTTTGGAACTTATTAAAACTATGAGGGTGTTTTAATAAGAAGGTGAGTAAAAACAATATAATTATTATTGTTGGGTGTAGTAGTTCAATGCAGAGTTTCCATTTTTGCAAGAAAAGGATATTCTGTTAAAAGCCAGAAGGAAGACTGGTGCCCGAGGACAAACAAACCCAGTTCTCACATGTGTTACATCTAAAACATCCTTGTTGTGCAACATATTTCACTTAAGAAGTGTAAATGAAGATCTTAACAATTAACAACAATTAGCAAGTGAATACATGCCCAGCGCAGAACAAGGGACATTCGCAATCCAAAGCATTCTGACAATGAAGACAAACCCTTTTAAATAGGTAAACTTCCTCAAAACAAATGCTTTGTTTTACACTGTATATACATTAATGAGATCAAAACCACTGATGTCAGCATCAACATAAATGTAACCATCACACTACATAAATGACCAGTGCAAACTAATCCAAAAGAACAAGAAATGTAACAACATTTAAAGAACACACTACAGATATAAAACTGCCAACAAAATCCCCTCTTTAAAAGAAAAATGTGTGAAAACAACCCGCAAATGTTCACCATGGGCAGCAGAGGACAAAGCAACCCATCTCTTTATGTTCTGCACTGGCAGATTTTAACCTATTTGTGGTGCTTGCTTGTTGTAATTAATATTGCACAGGAGCCTGCATTGTCATTTTTCAAATCATTTCCCTGGAAATGTTCTACACCTCCTAATGGCCTCGCTAATGCTGTAGCTGTCATGTTTTGGACAGCTGCTCTTTTGCAAGACAAACTCGGGCTGCGTCATGCTCCTCTCTCAGCGGACACCTCCCGCTCAAAGGCACGCAGGCCAGGCCGACCAGCTGCTCGTGGCGATATGGAAATCTTTGATTAATTTTTCACCTCTTGGTACCCACTGTTGCTCAAGTGTCACCTTCCCACTCTGTCCCTGGACGGCACCTTTTTTTGACTCGCTCTCGCCAATGATATATCAGTTAACTTCTTGCAAAAAAAATCAAATCATAGGGCTAATTAAAGCAAAAGCAACACAACCCAGATGTGTGTGTGGGCGGGGGAGAGTTAGCTGGACGTTAGCCAATCTAGGGGTGTGTTAGTGCCAAAGCTAAGGGAGGAAATCAAGGCCTCATCGCTCAAATTAACCAGTTTTCAAACAAAATTCTGTGAACATTTGTGTCAGTTATCTTGGATGACATTAGTAAAGGCTCTCACACAAAACAAGCATGGAGGTCTCTTTCTCACAGGAGCAACTTAGTTTGAAGAGGCTGTCATGTCAATAATCAGTTTAGCAGTTATTTGTGTGGGTTTCATTCTCCCAACAGAGGAAAAATATGCATGGTAAAGAATCCTGTCATTGACAGAACAAATTTTACTGGGGGAATACTATAGTATTAATATTCACCAAAACACTTGGCGCTGTCAAACTGCATTCTGTGTGATTTAAGACTTTCAAATGACTGACCCCAATCTGAGGCCCTTACAGTAAATCTATAGAAAAACATGCCACCAACAATTAAATCAAACTGAACATGACAAATGTTTTAAACTGTGTTTACATTTGGGAGCGCCAGGTTTCACCCCGTTACCCAGGTGAACTCAAAGAGACCCTTTCATACATTTCTTTCGAGGGAAAAATGTTTGACTGAGGTTTGATTGAGGGAAAAGAAAACATCGTTCAGGCGACTGTTGTCAAATCGTATGTGTGTGAAACAAAAACAAGCAAAATAAACCAACACAAAAATATCTGAAGTGTTTCAGGACATATTCTGGGTCACTCATGACTGAGGGGCGCTTGTCGTCTTCATGATTATGTAGAAAATAACGAGAATTTTTAGTCTTTTAGAGAAGCAAGGGGAAGCTGGAGAGAGAGACTTCCTGTCAGAGTTTAGAGCCGCCCATCTCCTTTAGCTGGCAGCTGGGCTCTGCCTTTCTCGCCAAGGAAGTTGAGGAACCCTCGTCTCACGCTGGGACATCTGAGCGAGGGAGACAGTTGAACCCATCACCACGACAGCATGAGTTCGCTATCACACGCGTGCTCAAACACACACAAACAGGAAGCACTCGCAGCTCACCAATGAGACCCCGCAGAACCCTAGGACCCAGCATTTTCCTTTAACTGATTTCCTGACATTTAAAAGACAATAAGCAAGAAAGCTAGATTGGTGAAGGAGGCATGTCATTTTCTGCACGGTGTTGCTCAACATCAAGGAAAATCAATGGTGCCTCCGCAGGGGCACGGAGGAGGAAGAATGGAGCTCCGTTTCAGGTCTGTTTGAACTCATTTTCTTTTCTCTGCGGTTGCCCCCTTCACGTACACCCCCCTCCCCTAGGCACCCCCTCACAGCAGGCCTGACAGCCTGACACATTGACAGCTCGTGGTGAATGACAACTGATTTGTACAAATTTCAAGCCTTATAAATCTACCTGTCACAACAAGAGCATAAAAGAGTTTGGACCCAGCAGGTAATTCGAAAGAAAGGGGGAGAGATAGACAAAGAGAGAGAAAGAGCGAAAGAGCGAGAGAGCGAGAGGTAGAGAGAGAGAGAGAGAGAGAGAGACTGACTCTGACAGCACTGAAACGTCCTGAGTTTCAGCTCAAAAAAGAGAGAGAAAACTCCTGCAGACTTCCTCTTGTTAAACTTCATATAAAAGCCCCACGCCCATTTTCTAGCCAACAGGCAGTCAATCCGCTCATTTAAGGATTTAAGAGAAAAAGTCAGATCTAGCAGAGAATCACTATTGTTTTATATAGATATTAAACGCCGTGCCACCTGCTACAAGCAGGATTACAGCAGCGTTTTTCCCAGCCGATGTTCTGGCTGTGTAAATGAGCGGGGCTTTTTTTTCCGCTATTTAAACAATATCCCACACTGCACCAGGGCTGCGGCTCCCCTCCAGCTTTCATCTGCTCATAATGGCAGCCCTGGCGGGTGGGGCCTTCAGTTGCTGTAAATCCTCTCTGAGGGTGTATTTTTACTGCCAGAAATAAACTACCTGGTAGAAAATCAATAGGCAATGACAAACAGAAAACTGGTTAATAATTCTGCCTGAGTTGTCTCTGCCATTTTAGCATCTGATGGCTCATTTGTGTTAGTCAATAGGAAGAGTTGGAGGCTGTTAAAATGATTGATATTAATGAGGATGCTGTTGGGGTGACATCTGCATTCTAATTCATAACATCTGAATTTCACTTCCTGTTTGTGTTGCTGTGATCAGCTGCCATGTGATCTGTAGGTCTAAAAATATGAACTACAGATTGGGACCCATTATAAATGAATCAAGGAATATAACATAGACATGCAATGTCCAGAAGAAGAATATTTTTACATGCCATGCTAACAAAATATAACGTTATTAACAGAAAAACAAACACGACTCTGTAATTCTCTAAGCATACTGTATGACCCTCAGGACATGATCAAAACAATTATTTATTTTTACTGATAGAGAAACTATTTGTGCACAAAAAAATAGTAACTGAAAATCTAAAATGTCTTTTATCTCAAAATATATGTGATGCTTTTATGGTTTCTTAATTGTGCAACATTTTAGAAATTATTAATTGTTAAATCTAAGAACCTCATATACAATCTTTTGTCGCTGTACATGATGACCTTATTGAACAGAACAATTTTTGTAGTGCAAAAAACACAGTGAACAAAGTAATGTTTAGTGTTTAAAAAGAACAATGGTATTGCGTGTTATTTAGTCTTTCAGAGAATAAAAAAAATCAAAAAAGCCTTTAGCACCTCTAACCCTGTTCTGTAAAATCACTTACAAAGCCAAGCAGACATGTGAAAACCATAAATAACATATTCCATGTAAATTAAACCATCAGATGACTGTTGATAAGACAGGTCACTCAGACTGTTATTTGTGTGAGCTGAGAACATTACCCAGACACATCAGCCTGCAAACAAAGGCTCTTTTCTTTACTTACTGCCATTTCAAAGCATGATAACGCTTTAGTGCTTAGCAAAACAATGGCAAGACGAGAGCAGAGATAAACATGTTACTGCATGCAAGTCATCTGCTTTCTGTATGAGTCTGGCTTCATAAACAAGCTCCAGTATGTGTTCTCTGCTTGACCCTTCACCTCTGAACTCTGGTAAACATACAGAGAATCTCCCGGTCCACAATGACCCTGTGGTTACCTTCTGAAGTTGTAACTGGAGAACCAGCAAAAAATATTATAATTCAATGCCTGAAGGGGATGTGCAGAAGAATTATGGCAAGATTACGGATGCGGCGAGACTATATCACTATCTGAGGTACAGCCTATTAGATTGGTCGTTATATATGGAAAAATCAATAGAAAAGCGCACTAAAATCACTAAACCAACACAGCTGATAGCATTTATTCAAAGAGCAGTCAATACTTTCATTCTAACACTATTACTTGTGACATTAATAGATTTGCAAAGGTTTCAAATGTAACTAACCTGAAACTGAGGTTATTGGATGAGCTTATTCACAAAAACAGGCTTTCAGATTCCTATAAAAGCTATGTCTGTCTGAACTACTGCCAATCAAAACACTGTCCCCTCTTAAAGCGTTTTTAAAACTCTCTTAAAATCTGTCAGCACTGAATTTGTGTGGTTATTTGATTAAGATTTAGCCCACTGAATGTTCCCCAGCCAGGCCTCTGCCCGGACCAGAAAATAAAGGGGAGGAGGAGGGTGGAATCCGAGGGATTAAGCACGACACTCCTACTAATGCAGTCAAACTGTCACCCAGATCAAAGGGCCCCGCTGGAGACCGGCAAGAATTCAGGCAGGTGTCCCCTCCTATTCTAATGCCAGAAAGTGCATGAACTCTTATCGGCAGAAAAGGGACAGCGTGGTTACCGCCACGTCCACAGTCACTCCCCTTACTGAGAGTAACCGCTTCACCACTGCATGTGACAGCTGCATGTCCATAGAGTTAACACACAAGGCATCTAAAACTTAATTAGGTAAGTTCGGCATCTATAGTGTGCATATTCAAAACAGTCCAGTCTAAGTTCATGCAAAACAGTCGTTTCAGCTAAGCTTTTGTACCTGTCGGTTGGCAATTTATCAAAATGGCAGGCAAGCAAACAGCTTATTGGAACAACGTTATTGCAACTGTTATGGAGTACAATTAAGTAAAATGTCACTTTGCTTAAACAGGCCCATACCCCTTATTAAGGTTTGATTTAGCCTTTGCGGCACTCCACATTATTTTATACAGCACAGTGATACACTCCAGAAGGAAGTGTTGAAAGGTTGCCAACTCCATTATGTTTATGCAACATTAAGCACATTTTCACCCTTCAGGAATACAATCACACAGCTTTCTGTATAATTCCACACATTAATCACCTTCATGACTAAAACATTAGAAAAGTAGGAAGAGGCATGTGTAGATCAAATGAGTACAACACATGACTAAATAGATTATGTAACACCATAAACATTTTTAAATGGTTTGATTTAAAAAAACAAGCACAGATGAAATTCAGCAGAAAGCAATTCTGGGTAAAACAGCTGCAGCTATACGAGCAACCTCAGAGGGAATTATTTTGTGTAATTAAAGTACTTCTTCAAAATTAACTTTTTGGGCACTCTGGCACTTCAAGTGTATTTTGAAAGTGCATTCAATATGTTTATTATTAAAAATATATCTGCTATTGCAATGCCATTTCTTTCATACATAGTGACAAACAACGCATGTCATTGTGTCACACACATATTCAAGATGAGCCAGTGTCATCAATCAAACATTACGAACCAAACCAAACCTAAAAATAACCAAACGTGGGGGGACAAGTCGATTGATGATTCTTTTTACACCCAGGTAAAGGATGTGGGGGTTATAACAGATGTTTCATTTTTCTCTAATAAAATTACTAGCCAACTGGTGAGTTATATTTACTTACATGTGGCACCTGGCTAGTGTTCATTTTGGATCCTGCTTCTCAGCCTTAGCAACATGAGTCTTAAAGATGTACTAATTCAGCTGTTATTATTGCCAGTGGGTCACTTCACATATGGGGATCTATGCAGGCAAAATCTATGCAGACAAAATTGCTTGCCTTTATATCATTTTCAGCCATGATCATCACCATAAATAAATACTGGTGCTCTTCAACAGCACTGCCTTCCAATGATATCACAGCCACGGAGGCAGTCGTCCATCCGCTACATGTCCTACAAGTTACAAGTCCCCACAGCCCTGCTTTAAAATAACAGCAAACATGTAGAGAGCAGGAGAAAAGGCGCTCAATAGTCACACAATTATTAAGAAGGCTGAATGGTTCTCATTAAGGAATCTGAGGCCCAGCTGGTCACAGATCCAGTAGGTCAGCTGTAGTTCAGCTGAAGGTCTTGTGATCAGAGGCTTGGCTGGAGTCAGTGGGGAGGGGGATGACGGATGGCCATGAGGGTGAAAGCCAAAACTATAAATCGAACTGGGCCTGACCTGCAGCTCCTATAAAGTTTATTTACATTTTCACATTGCGTCCACCTCTAAACTTCTATGTTTAGATGATTCAAAGCGACATGAAGCAATGATCTGTCTGGCTCTTGTAAGGGTAGGTGGTTGAATACACTTTATTCTGTATTGACTGTCTATCCTCATCCATAACCGAGGTGAAGATTGAAGAGATCTTTTATATTTTGTGTGTTCTGGTGGGGGGATTCTAACTATATTTTCTTTCTTTCCTTCTTTCTCTCTCTCTGTGTTAAGCTGCCCAGAATTTGAACTGTGAGGCATTTCAAGGCCTTTATGCTTTGTGTAAGACTTAATTTTAGACTCTGATACTGGAAAAAAAAAATGTTAAAAATAAAATGTTTATAAAACAAAATCATTTACTCCCTCTTATGTCATTTTAAACCTGTGTGACTTTCTTCTTCAGAACACAAGATATCTGCTCTTTTTAATAGAAGTAAATGCATCCAGAGACAGCTGTGATCATTACTGTAATGATAGAGAAAGCTTTACATTGTGCTAGTTTTAATTAGTATGTGTGTGTTTCACACATTTGAGTCAGTAATACAGCTTTAGAATGACATGATGGTCAAATGAAAACAGATTTTTACATTTTTGGATGAATTATCCCTTTACAGCATTAACTATCCCTTTACATGCACTGTATATAGTTGTTTTGAGCTGGGCCGTGTACCTTTAAACATTGAAGTTCAATTTGTAGACAGACCAGGTAACAGCTAAGTCAGTGTTTCGTCCAGCACACCAAGTCTTTGTCTATTTTTATTCCTCTCCCCCTTTAATTATTCAAAAACACAAAAAGCACTTTCATTTGCTTACATTAGCTTACAATGGACGTCTGTGGAGCCAGACCACCACATACAATCTGAGCCGTGTCTATAACTTCAGAGGTAATGACAGAGATCAAAATAGCCATGAAGGTATAAAGAGGCAGCTACCGCCAAGCACACTTTTTTTAGGAGGGTGTAAATAAATAAAACTAACATCCCGCAGTTTGGCGTTTCAGCAGCCTCCGTGCAGATCTTTTTGATGTTGGCGCCTGTAGTGAAACCTTGTTTGGACAGCCATAGGGTGGAGCTGCCAGGCATCTAACCCTGCCAGAGAACACAGGCTACTGCAGAGGAGAACTCAGGGGTCCTCTGTGTCCTGCGAGGGGAGATTCTATCACCTTGGCGGGGAAAGAGGCTTGGTATTATTAGACCCCATCAAGAAAAGTCTGGCTGACAATAAATCCCAGAGTGCCCTCTGATGCGGACACAGAGGGAGATGGGGGCGGAGTCTAACTATCTGCACAGCATCAAACGCTGTCATTTTACAGACAGTGCTATTGTCTGTAGTACAACAGTGTCAAAACAAAATCAATGGGACAAATTTGAACAAAAAACAAGAACAAAAATGAAAAAAGAAAATTGTTATTGTGCTAAAGGTTGATCAGGAGAAAAGTTAGACTTACTAAGAAGTTTTGATTTAACAAAATTAAAACATGGAGATGGCTGCAGTACTAAAGTTGATGACGCAAATGCATTGTGGTTCGAACCCAAATGTACAAAGACACCTGCCGGGACAGGAGGGGTGGGGCTGATTCAAACTCTGGTTTGGACCAACAGCCCTAGATACTTTGTGCACTTAAGTACTTATTGTTGCTACCAGAATCATGAATGGTAGACAAAAATACGCCTAGAGCATGTGTCGCAGTTATAAAACAAAACCATTATTTCACGAGCGGCCCTGTCAAAAGCAGGGGAATAGGGAAATCAAAACTCAGCATAAAATAATCATTCAGCTGTGTTCTGTGGTGAGGGGGCTGCACGGCCTTGTGTGAGAACGCAGAGAACATGCCTAAGTTATTACTGCAGGAAGGCAATCTGTCAAATCTGGGCTGTTTTGGCATGGCAAATACCACTGGTGAGATCAGAGAGMCACATTCTGCTTGCAATTACTGCTAAAGGACCTTGGATGCAGGCAGCCTGATATCAATTATTTTCCTGGCCTCAGACACTTGGAGCTGTCAAACTGGTACTGTCTTCTGTTTTGTAACAGTAAGGAGAGGGTCCCAAATGCCCACCTGTCAGACATTTGAATGGTTTATGCTATTAAACGTGTTATTTTAGACCTGAGTACATCCCGTTTATTCCTGCTTGTTTGCCTTTTTCTCATTGTCTAACATTCGAGAAGATCGATCATGTTCGCTATACTCCTGACATACAACACAACTTCTGAGTTCACTGTCTTCAGCATGAACGCTGGTTTTAACTGGGGCAATCAATTTTAAATGTTTATTCATAGTTTGTTAATGATAAAAAATGTAATAAATGATAACATTAATATTAATTATAAGTCCACAACAAAGAATTCACAGGATGTGAAAAACAGCAATACACATTGCAATAGCCAATAGTGCCAGTCAGTCCGTTTAGTTAAACTAAAAACTTTGCTTAAACTAGACAAAAAAATACAAAAAAGTTCCTTTATAAAAGGTCCCCCAGATCTACCTCAGACAGGCTGACAATGACTGTGGACTGTAGGCCAGTGATAAATGACATAAACAATATATTATCTTTTAAAGCCATTTTTTGTTGTGTCTAACAAATGCTTTGATATGCCACAACATATCAACTAGCAAATGCTGTGATATACTACTAACTATTTGAATTTCCTTTACAGAGGGTTTTTCTCATCAAATATTGATTACATGCAATTAATGTGATTATTTAATCTGTGTATCATATAATTGAATTCAGTTAAAAATGTGTTGTTTGTCCTAATTTTTACAGATGTACTTGCTTTGTGACTATTGGCCTCGCTCATATGCGCGAGCATGCGGCAGCGCGTCCCTCCGCACTGCTTTAAATGATAATCTCACAGTCAATTATTGATCAGAGGGTATCAAACAGCTCCGGCAGAGATCTGCATATGCATCAATGAAGCATTTATCTAAACAAGTGCTGCCGTGTAACCCCACATCCTTCTGGGATAAAAGGGAGCATGGGGAAATTAATCATTTTTCCACAGCGTGACAGCACTTTGGCCTGATGTGGATAACCCATCCCCTAGGGCAGACCTCTAGATCATCCAGGGCTGTTGCTTTGGCAAGAAATGGACCATTTTCCCCCCCGGTCCCCTGCCAACTCCCGGGACCTTATGGCTGAAAATTGCATTCTTATGGTAAGCAAATGTGCAGTAAAGCAATGGTGAAGTTACATGAATCTATCAGAGAAGGAGGAGGTAGAAGGTCATTATTCAGAGTCAGGAAAAGAAGACATGCCTTGAAGACTGTCACATTCCCGGAATGACCCTGCATGTCAAAATGGGTGGATTGTTGAGATCTATGTAATGGATGCATGCCTACACATTAACATGATTATATAAGTGACCATGGAAAGGTCTTCTAGGCTATTGGAGTGTTCTAGTAGAAGTCAGAACTTATGTATATACTTTTACAGCTACAACCTTGTAAAGTGTTAAACATTAAGACCTAAATAAACACCAAATGTGAAAGCCATGTCTTATACATATTGCTTTCCTAATGTGTGATCTATCCCAGCAGCCACTGCAGTGTCTCAGTCCTGGATCAAATATATTAAGGACTAAAGTACTGACATAAAAAGGCCAAAAGGCCCTACAAGCTCTATAATAGCTCTGTAAAAAGTCATTGTCTTTGGTAAGTGTTGTTTGGCAATCTGAAGTTTACTGATTAAATACAGAGAAAAGCCTTTAATAATAAATTTACATCAGTCACAAAACACACGGTGCCTGTTTAGTTGAATAGGATGTCATTTCTAGGGAGTAAACATTGAATAATCTCTCTTTTCATCATCTCCATGGCAACACTAGCTTTGGTGGGATACCAAGCCGTGAATATAAAAAAAAAAATCAATCAAATTTAGTTTCTATTTTTTCGCACCTGTATGGAAAACTTTTGCCTACTTGCATTTTTCTCGTCTATTGATCCTGTGGATTTTATTTTTATAGAAAATTAAAGTTTGATTTTAAGCCTTGGGCTCCTTTATCTCTCCATCCCTCAATAGGTTTAGTCATGCACAGAGAAGGTGCTTAGACCTTCCCAAAGATTTTCCTCTGAAGCGCGGGGAAACGCAGGCTGTCAGAGGCCTTTGTGTAGGGTTTACAGCTTAAACCCATTGCCCTATACATTGGGTGACCCCTTTTTCAAGAAACTGAAAAGTTTTTCCAACATCAAACTCTGGATTATCTTTGATTTCCTCTCAGGTGAAAAGAGTTTTAACTCCCGAGCTGTGGATCTCACAGACAAAGGGGGAGGAGGGAAATGTTTAGTCACCACATTATCAGGACCCAGTTACCACTTGTCTGAAGCATTTTTCCTCCCCATGCTAATTAACATCTCCCACTATCTCCCACCCCCTTTACAGTCCCACCCTTCCCCCAAAACTCTCTTTTTGGCTTAAGGCCTTGTCTTGTTTCAGGACAAGAACTGACATATCAAGGCAAAAGCCATTTTCATGCAAATTTAGATCAAAGCGAAACTCGGCTAACATTTGTCACCTTTTTGCGACAAATTTCAATTGTACTAAATAAGCAGTATTCATAAACTCTTATAAAATCTAACAGTTTCCAATTAACATTTTTACAGTGCCCTGAAATGATTCCAAGAGGACTGCTCTGGACAGCTCATTGTGATGATTCAGTGTTATGGAGTCAGTTAAAAGCAAAAGTGGTGGAAAATGACCAGGTGGAAATAGGTGAACATCAAAGAGCATGTTTGTCTGTGATCTCCTCAAGAACAGCACATAAGCATGTAACTATACAAACCCCCCTCCTAAAGCCCAGCAACACCATTTTTACATCAGTAGGACTGCCACTTAAAATTGCAAATACAATGATTGTTTTTAAACATGTTTTCTGACACCCCCCCTAAACACTCACAAATCAAACACATGCCTTATGAATGAGCCAATGTTTCTGTTTTAGGCTAGCCAGGACACTTAAAAAAAATAAAGCAACGTTTTGATCCACAGATCTACCGTGTTTACATCTTTAAAAAAATACTAAAAATTTAAAATATAATAAACAAATAAATATTAAGGGATAAAATAAGGAACAAATAAGTGAAAAGTGAAAAAAAAATGTAAAATTGGCTTAAATTGGATTCTAAATGGAAAAGTCACTCACCATCCACAGATAAACACATTTTCTTGGTAAATAAATCTTATATAATTCTAAAATAACCAACAGTCCATATTAAAACATTCCTTTCAGAGCTGACAGGAAAAATCTACTTCCAGACAGGTCTCGTAACACTTCACATTATAATATCAAATCTACATCTCTGAGAGTTTGTCATATATCAACTGACAAGTGTGCCGCTTTAGTAAAATCTGATGACATTAAAACTTTAACTGTTTCCAGGGGAATGCCATGCACGGTTCACATGCGGCAGATCACGGAAAATGGCCACCGCAGTTCGCCTGCTCCCATCAATCAAACCGCAAATGGCTCTTCAGACACTCCCACAATTCATTTTCCAGGGCGCCTTACGTGACCACCATCTTGAAAATAACATGATCGGAAAAAAACAAGGCTGGAACAGAATGCTTTAAAATCACTGCCAAATGTTCTCTTTTAACAATAGGCTCAAAGCACATAATCGTGTGGGAAGACTCAACGTATCCCAGGTGGACTTCACTCAGCAAGCCAAAAGAGGTATTTCTATCAACGTTCACCCCATTGGAAATTTTTACCATCCGCACAGACCTTCTCTCTCCTTTTCTACCCGCCCAGCACACAAACATACACAGCCCTGAATCTGATTTACAGCAACTGTCAAAGTCAGAAATGACAGATAAATTCATCATCTCTTCATGAGTTTACATCCCAGGCATCTGCACTGCTGATCTGGCCCTAACAAGTGCCAGGTCTCTACAAGCTGTCTTTTAAAGTTGATGTTTTCATGGCTGGAGATGAATTGCCCTGTCATGAGAATCTATTTATACAGCAGTTAGAGGGTGGGGCTTTGGTTCCAGGACAGTATGAATACATGGACTGAGGTCCCCTTGAAGCATCTGTTGAAATCTGCCTCTGTCAACCCAGTGTCTGCACTGGATCCATTCAGGAACTTGTCTTTTGTCACTGTTTGTCACCTACACAGAAACGTACTATTCTGGCTAATGTCAGAAACAGTGGTGTGTCGCTCTCGCGTTTGTCAAGAAAGGGCAAAAGCGAGAGCAGATCACCTTGAGTGTTGCTTTGAAATCATATTTCGTTGCCGTGCTCATTTAAGGAAATGTGCGACTACATCTATCACAGAGCCAGAATCTGGGACAACTCTGGGATAACTCACACATCCAAACAAAACACATCCAACTTAATAATCCATACGGGCACCGGGCAGTAAAAGCACTGACTGGACAAACAAGCCCTAAATATTAACAGGTACATTTTCATCAGCTGTAGATGACTGTTTATCACTTACAGAGTAGGAGAGAAGGTTACCTATCATCCAGGGCTGTTTTTAAGAGGTAACAGTCAGATAGCAAATTTAGATAGAAAAGAAAAAGTAAAAAAACAAGTGTAATTTTTACATGTCCAATGTTCACAGCGTAGTAAACAATTAGAAGCATATTTACATTGTTAATTAAATCCTGATTGACATCCAAAATGATTTCGAATTAATTTAGAATGAACAGAATATATCACCAAAAAGACACATTATTGACATGTGATCAATAAAATAAAACTAAAACACACTAAAATAAATATTTCTGATGTTTATTCAAGGGTTTGGTTTCTATACACTACTGATTGGAAATAAGTGTGTGATACATTTCCTATTTGTACAGCTTCATATCACCTGCTACAAAACATGAACTGGTTTCAGTGTTTCACAAAGAAAGATACACAAACAAAAGAAATTACCACTTTTTTAGGAGGCCAAAATCATGTGCACTACAACTGAGTGATTCCTGTGTCTTGTTTGTAGGAATTTGTCATTTGACTGTGTCACTATAAGCAGATGCAAATGTACAATTTAGCATTTGCAGTTCAAACGCAGTGATCGGCATTGAGGTGAGACTGTTGTGAAAAGGACAGTGAAGCGCTCATGAATGCAGCCAGCCTTTAAACAGCAGATGAAAGCGACTCCATGACTTTGCCATGGAGGGAGTTTGTGCTGTAATTCATCTTCAAATGGATTGCTCTGTCATTCCTCTAACACTTACTGAGAGCAATCATCAATACTTTTTGTCAAAAGCTGCACACTAGGTATGATGCACCATCAATCACTATTTACATAAAAGGAGAAAAGCTCCGGGTAGGCAGGCCTGCTGGAGGCTGACTTTACCAGGAAAGCTTTTCTAAGGACATGGGTCAGCATCACAGGTTTTCAGACATATATAAATAAAACTGTATAAACTATATTCAATCAATATTTACTGTGACATGGCATACTGTTTATATGAGTAACATACATATTGTTAGTACAGCACCATTTGAAAACTAAAAAAACTAAACTGGCCTTGAACGGAAAGATGACAATGACAGATTAACAAACGTCAAAGATGTACCACTCAAAAACAAACTTCAGAAGCAGATGTGGAGTTTCAACACAAAGTTCTCCAGAGACACCAGAGAGCTCAGTGAGAAAGTAAAGCCACAGTGGCAGAATGAAAGATGGTTCGTCCCATTCCAGATCTACCTCACTGTGTTTGGACAAGGGCAGAAATTTGGTGGAAATAAATATTTCAGCCCTCTGCAGGCTCTCAACCCCATTCACATTGTCTATAAATAAGCCTTATTTGATATTAAGCACACACTGGTCGTTCCTCATGGTGGTGAGGTTGAGATGTTTGTCACTGGAGGTAAAGCTTTAACACCATCGATCACTGATGAGTGATTTACTTGCCTGTTTAAAGTCCAAACACGACATCACACACAGTGCTGTGACAGCTATCCCACACACACCTCCAGTTGCGCCAGGGGCCGCACCACTCTGTGCATCACTGTAAATAGTTTTGACAAACACTGAAAGGATTCATTAATTAATAAGGATGTCTGTGTAGTTTTTGGCCGCACTTATTTGATATTGCGACATGTAATTCTTTCCATGATTCGATCTGAGTCTATCAGTGCACGAACATTTGCTAAGTCAAAGTGACTGAACTCGTTTCCAAGTAGAGCGAAGCAGTTGGAAATGCTACAAACATACTGTAATAGAAATGTACAGAAAAAAGAACACTTTTCAAACACAAACAAACGTACAGACTCCCTCTTGCTCCCTGTCTGTTCACACACTCGCACACAAACTGAATTCAATTTGGTAACCATCATCTAGCTGCAGAGAGGCAAACAGAAAAGTCATATTGGTATAATGCTTGTATTATCAATCATCTTGACGTTTTATTGGCTTTATCACTGTACATGCCATTAAAATGATGTCTGGCTCAGACTGTCAGGGGACAAACATTAAACAGACCAGGATTAAAATGCACATCTCAAGTCTCCCTCTTAAATGACTTCCCAGTCAACAGCACAGGCAGCTTCAGACTTTGAGAAATGCACCAGGTGTTATAAGTCAACACTTTTACTGACAGGTCGATAGCGTCAAATTTACAGAGATGCAAAATTGTGCTGGATTCATCTACCACCGCATAAAAAAATGACAGCAAGTAAAGTGGAGAATTATGAACTACTGGATCTTGTGAACTTGTGGGCTCCTCATGAAAAGTCAATGGCAAACTCTTCAGGCACTGGAATGATATGCTAATAATGGTGTTCATGAGAAAACATTAATATTACCGCTTGAGCCATTAAAAGTCATTTTTGGTGGTTTGCAGAGCTGTGAGGAAAGTAAATATACATAATTCAATGGATCCTGACAGTTAAAAGCTTGTTAATGGACATTTAAATGCTACCGCTGTAGCCAAGCTTGCAAATAAACTATAAAACTGAATAATTCTTTTGTACAGTCCTAAATCAGAGGCGAGTTCCAGAGCAACAGGAAATGCATTCACATATTTACTTTAAAACTTCTGTGAGTTTTCTGATACCAAACTATTGACGGATAAAGTCAGCAAGCACATATTTTGATTTAAAAGTGTCATTTAAAGTGCAAAAAAACTGTAATCTGAGTGGCCCAGCAGGCCATAACAACATAAACTCAACAAAATGCATTAGAATAGGGCAGGGCTACCTGTTTTTCCTAACAATGGCAAACGGAAGGAAACTTATTTGAAAACACCCATTAGTTGTTTTGCTAGCACCCCCAACACTCTCAGTTTTTCCTTCAGAAAATAATGATGTATATTTTTGCAGTTCTGTTTGGTACTGCTGGAAATGGCTCTCTTCACTTATTGCATGAAGAGCGGATAAATTACAGCTATTAAAATAATCTGATTACGCAGCTAAATCTCACACATCTGCACTAAAAAACAAGATTAACCCTAAAGCCAATAAACTTTCCAAAAGTATTCTATAAAAAGGGAGGCTTCACCCTCCACACACTCTCCGTCCCGGTGCAGGGCAGTCGCTTCAGGCCACTCATCAATACTGTACTACTGCACAAAAAGTGCCCAGTTCATCTTTCTTGTAATCTGGTAAAAATCTCCTTTTGTGAGGGAGCACTTCACATGCAGTCATGAAATATGTTATTGTGTCTATCCCTTTCCGTGGGGAACAATGTTGCCCTTTCTGTTTTGTGAGTGAGGCCGGGAGACACCCTTCACACTCACTGAATGCTCTCTGTTCACTAAACATTAAGCATCACAGCTTTGGACCATATTAAAATAATTATGACATCACTCTTTTGGTGTATTTCTGCTCGAGGGGACAAGCACATTTTTTGCCCACAGCTAAACGCAGAGGAAGAGGCCCAGCTGAACAAACTCAAAGTCCTGTTTAATATCCAAATGTCTTCTAGTCTCAGTTAAATATAAAATGATCTATGGGCCGCAAAGCCCTTGATGGAGAGCCTTGCTGAGTTGCATCATTCCCCTTAATTCCATTCATGAGCCTTTCCCCTTTGCTTTTTGGCCGTTTGTCACATTTCTCCATTATTCATTGTGTTGGGTGAAAGATGGATTCACTGGGATAATGCATCAGTTCCAGCTTTCCACTCTAAAGAGACTAGCACATAATAATGTGCATGAACAAGGGTAGGCGATGATATTTGTCTTCATATGGAAACAAAGGAACATTATTTAGATGTGCTTAATGTGAATGCGTAGTGTAGCCTATATATTGATCCATGACCAATTGTGAGATTTGTTACATTCTTGTTTGACAGCAAGGCAAAGAAATAGCAATGTTTCATATTTTTCCTTCCAGCTAGGGTTGTCACCATACCAAAGTTTCAGTAGTCAATACAAGGGCCACAAGGGTCAACTAGTATTTCAACGGGTAACTAGTTTATGAGTCTGGATTTTTAGTTTTATAATTTTTAGCAGTAGCTAAAGCTTTATCTATTCGCTGATTTATTTAAGCTGTTAGACAGTTGGCAAGTCACACAACCTCTGAAATGCTTTTAATTAAGATGTGCTCTGCCTTTGGTACACAAAAATGTACTTTATGTAAACGCCCCCTAGGAAACATTTCCGTTTAACTAAACATGGTACTGTTTAAAGAGACCAAAGTGTTAACTGCACCTTCATACTGCTTAAAAAAAATTAGTAATGGCTTGGTACCAAAGAACGTATATCTACTTCCAATACAAAAAATAAGAACAAAAATTATCTTTTACTCAAGTTTGCTATCGATGGGAACAGATTTACTGCAGACAAGCAAACAGTGTGTGAAGATTAAAAATGCAGGAGGTGTTGGGGACGGCGAGGGCCAGCGGGGGTGTTGAGTGTCAAAAGAGGGGGGTATAGCAGACCCTTATTTGGGATTTGAGAGGATGCTCCCCCTCAGATGAGCTGAAGGGCTTCCCCTGAGATAACGAGAGGCCTCTTGCTGAGCCGGTGGGAGAAACATCCACCGCATGTGTCCAGAGGATAACAGCACCTCCACGGGAGGGGCAACCAGGAAGCTTGCAGCATAGCGAGACAAGGGCAGGAGGAGAAATAACACCTCACTAAACACAAGCCAGATTTGAGGGTGGGGGCTCTGAGTTTGCTTTAATACTCAGACTGTGGTGTATGCTTACCTGAATGGATATTTGGACCCTAGCTCCCATGAATAGTGATCTGCATATGAAAACAGTTGTAACTGCCTCTTGAGGTGCTCTGTGGTCTCTGCTAGCGTTTAAAACAGGATCTTTCGCAAACATGACGAGTGAGTGTGCGGGACACTTTTATGCTCTCCTGTTTCATATGAATCACAAATCACTCCTGCCTAAATGTTTCATGTAATAGTTTTTCCATGTACGTTTGATCCGGAGATTACACCGGTAGAAGTTTAGCTTGACGAAACCATGAAAGCATTCCCCTCCACAGAGAAAGCAGTAATGTAATGTGGCACATTATAAAATGCATTATCATTTGAACAGTTACTTTAACAACTGCAAAATAGCACTAACAAGTCATCCATTGGTAACCTCTGAGGGAGGCGGTCTCCAGCTTCCTTATAAATGATTCAGCTTCAGACAGCTACACAGAGTGCAGAGAGTCTAAATATAAGATCAGTAGTCGTTGGAAATTGAGTTATACCCATTAGCACCGAACATGCAAAGCGAAAATAGTATGTAAACAAAACATTTGTAACCATAAATGCACTGTTCATGAATAATGAAACTTATGGTATGTAAACACAGGTAAATAGATTCATGACACCTCCATCAAATGTCATGTAAATACCAACCTACATCAAGAAAAACTTCATCTTATTTTCCTCATTCCACATGTTTCATTAACACTCGTCATGCCCTCACAAGACACCTGGACATCTGTTTGTAGCTTTCGGATATTCTTTTCATTTTTAGCACCTCCAGCTACCTCCCATTGGTTTTACAACTTCAAAACCCACCTCATGAAAAAATCAGGAGGTATCTGAAATGTGTCCCCCTACCCGGATGGCATGCCAACACCAAAGGCCAGCATTGATTTTCTGTAAAGCATGGGCGGATTAGCCCCCTTTAGGGCTCAGCTGCCTCAGCACGGCCTGAGGGGCTGCTATAAAGCTAATAATTAATTTAAACTGCTGCCTGGCCTGTTGAAGGATCCACATTTGCAACATACCGGCAACCGATTGCGACTATGATTCTATAGAGAGAACACAATGTCTCTGGTTGCATCCAGATGCAACTTTCCTCTTTTGTATTTTGTATCACATACTAAAACTACTCAAACGATTCATGCAAAGCAGACCAATAAGAACCATATGTCCAGTACATGTGTTTTTGACAGACAGGCGTGGACCACTGTCACAGAAACATAACCCAAACATGGACTCAAAGCACCTAATTCTGCACACTGAACAAGTGACAGGCTTTGAAGCCATAATGTTCCCAGCATGTCTTATCAGAGGCTGGGACCCCAGCTGCTCTGTTCAAAGAGTTAAAAGTTCTACTGACTAAAAAAGTAATCTAGAAACTATGTTACTAAAACAATATGAAAGATGATAAAAACATGTATACTTTTAGATTTTTAATTGTATTTTTTTACTCCATCTAAGCCTAGTAAGCAGCCACACTGTCTAATGCCAGCATAGGCAAGCTGCCTCCTAAGGCAACATCCAAACTGGAATGCAACTTAAGTAACTGATCAACACTGGCATAATAAAAATAGTTTTTTAGTGCAACGTCCACAAAAGTCAACCATTTATTTCAAAGGTTTACTACACTACCTTGTAGTCCTACACTGACAATATTCCTAGCAAAAAATGCAAAGCACAAACAAATATTGTGCAAAACCATGCATTTTTATTTAGTATAGTGTTTTAAACTAAATTAATATTTCGGTATGTATATTGTCAGAACCTTTGCGTCAGAATCACCTATTATGTCTTAAAATGCAGTCTTGTGATGTCTTAAAATGAGCCAACAAGAACAGACGTTCCACGTAACAGACCTATGAAATCCCTTCTTTCCCTGAGTGCCAGCAAGGGCTCTTGTTGCAAGGTCCAGAAAAGGGGTTTCACCTGGGTCCCTTTTATCTTATTGACATGCAAACTGTCCTCAGATCAGACACATTACGCTGGTTTAGACACTGTGGTGATTTTTGTACATGGAGATGAATTTGCTCAACCAGGCAGAACAGATAAGGTAAAAAGGTGAGTCATGTCTTGTAAATCAATGTTTTCATAAGATAGCATTTTTTGCAAAGCTTTAAATTGATTAAATTGAAATAGTCAACACTGATCAAAGCTATAAATGTTTTATTTTTTTAAGCACTGGAGGATTACAATTATTGCTGTGAGGTTGCAGTGGGACTGTTACAAGGCCACTACCTGATTTCAATTATAGGTGACAGATTGATGGAACTGCATGAGACATAATATGGTTTGACATTAAATCTTATGATGACACCATATTTTATGCCATATATTTGTCATTCTTGTCATGCGTATGATATCTCATTTCACACTCTTATAATGCCTATAACTCACACTCAAATAGATTAAACTACACAAAACAACATAAGCAAGTTTAAGAAAAGGGTTAAGCACAATTAATGGCAAAAAAGTAACAATTTTTAATAAGATGGTTTAAGATGTTTTTTTTTACATTTTGTCATGTTAAATATGAAAATGCATTTTTTTCTAATTACTAATTAGTTCCACAGTTTAACTAAGACATGACAAAAAGAAAGTCAAAGAAAAATCACCAATCATACACTTTCCAGAGTTTATGCAATAGCACTTTTTAAAATGCTTTTTTAAATGCTAAATGTCAATCATGTCAACAAATTTTCCAACCAGATTAATCAATCAGATGGTACTCAATATAATTTATGATATCAATATAACATCTGAGACATGGACAATGTGTAGGAATGACAATCTGAACCGCTAACAGATGACCTAACCGCCCAACCAGTTACAAGTTTTTTTGATACACCCATTTTTAAGAAAGCTATTGGACACAAAGACACATTTTTCATACAATGTACTGTACACCACAAAGTTGGCGTTGTTTTTAAGGACAGACATAGCTGTTATGTGCTATAGCTGTGAAAACGCTTTAAGTGACTCTGAAATGTGCAGGGGAAATGTGTTGCAGCTGTGTTGGAAATCTGCAGCAGCTGTTCAAACCCCTGTATGGTTTTGGTATGCCTGGCCAAGAGAAAAAAAACTAGGATGATACAAGTTTGCTAAGCAAGCGATTTGGCTAGTACCCTCTAGTTCATCACTCTCCAGGTGGCACACCACTGTTTAACAGAAATCAAAACACTGGGGCTGACTTATTATTCTGGGCAGGGTCCTTCCTCAAACTGCTGCAGCAAATGTTTTCTAATAATGATGAGTGTTTGGAAGAGTGAATTCCTAATGACAGGGTGTTTTACGATGGCGGGATAAATTTGCACAGAACTAACATTTATCATATCGCCCAGGCGGAGGAACTGCCCCTAAACCTCGAAACATGAGAAGGCACTACAATCTTCTTCTCAAATCTTGGCAAGATAAAGCCGGCGTATCTGTCTTCGTTTTTCAGAGCCCGCTCTGTAGGAGACACAGTGGGAGACAAAGTGTCATGGAGCAAGAACACTGAGAGGATAGTCCAGAGGGGGAACCCTTTGTTCCGTTTCCAAACTGCTAACCTTCTTTTTTCCCTCCTCTCTCCCTTTGGGAAACGTCCAGGGGGAAGTTAAAGTATGGCAGCCGCTTTTTTGCTTCAAAGCACTAATAAGTTCCATGCCTCCCAGTTGCTTACATCATTAATCAGTGAGATGGCTTTGCATGATAAAGGGCGTAAACTGGCAACAAACCACTGACTAGCGCAGATTTAACGTTAAGCCTCATGCTCCGCGACCGCATGATACCAGCAACACAGATGCCAGCCGTTGCTTTCATTTCAGCACTCATTCAAAAGCTAACAGGTCAAGCGTGCGTCTGGGCTTCACAAAATAACTTGTTGCTAAACATGTCAGTGACGAATTAAACATCCCTTTTCGTTAACCTGATGTCAAAGTCCTTCATAGATTCACCTTAAAGTTTATTCCACACAAACAAGAACTTAAACGTTAAATGTGACTTTTCATGTAATATTGATGGCCTACGTTTGAAACTGAAATAAATGATGTCTAACCCGTTTGTTTCTAAACATGTCAAAACAGAGGCAGGGAGTAATGCATGTCTGCCATGAAGGGCCCCATCAGGTCAGGCTATAAAAATCCATCACCAAGTTTGTGCTCTGCTAAAGCGCTAAGGAAACATTGTAGATTTTAAGAGCCTTTTTATTCAGCCAGACTGTGTACTAAAACTAATTGGATTTCTGTCAATGGAAAAATATATCCCTGGGAAGACTTTGAACTACATAACGCTGACGGTACAACAGCCCATGAGGGACCGGCCCTTCCTCAATGCCAAACACAAGGGAGGAAAATTAAACCAATGGTCAACATAAAATATTAAAATAGCATGGTATCGAGTTTTTGAAAAATGATGTCGGGCTCACTCATTAGGTTCACCAACACAGTGAATTAAGCTATATTTAGTGGGTGATAATTGAAATCATAGCTGTAGTCATTATCACTGACATCTCTCTAAATAATACCCCATACATTTTCCCTCTGTTTTTGGGGGGCTCTGTGACAGCTGGCAGGGCCTAAGAAACATAAAGTACCGAAACTATTATTCTCCCCTGTGTGACTGGCCTTCCTATTCTCTCTTCCTTAAAGCCAATAAAACGTCAGCTTTTATTCTACCCCTCCAAACTGTTGGCTAGATGTCAGCCTTCCTCTCTAAAGCTCTGCCACGGAAAATGGAGGGCCTGTAAATCACTATGTCACAGGCACACCATCAGTCTTTGGGTATACAATAAAAAAGGGATGCAGTTATAGAGAGAATGACACTCGTGCTCAATATATATTTAATTTGAACAAAAAGAGAACATAAAGATGTTCCATTCCATTCAAGACCAACAGTTTGAGATGGGCTTGAATGGGCCTACAGTGCGTTTCAACTGTTATCTGGCTGATGGAAGCACTGATAATGATTTAACGATAATTCTTTTGCCATCAGGGCCCTTTTGTTGCACTATAACAGGAAAAACTGTGATTTATGCTGCATGTTTGGAGGCAGTTGTGTTGTTGAGATGTGACTACCAGGACAGGCCAGCATCCTTTGAGCTTGCTCTTTAGAACTGTAAAGTCATGCATTTTCTAAAGATGTTTTGGCACAGAGCTGCAGAGTATTTATTGTCATATCCGATAGGTGAAGATGATATTGGAAAAGCCGTGTCATAAAATCATTTCGTACTTAACTAGATTTCTTTGGAATAAACACATACAACAATGAAGCCATTCATTTATTTGGGTTGTCAGTGCAGCAGTCTTGAGAGCATTATTTCAAACCCAAAGTACACAACTCAGCAGTCAGAACTGACATTTACAATCTAGGTGGTTTGTGAGATAAACACAGGATGATTGGTGATTGTTTCACAAACCAAAGACCTTTCTGCCACTCAAACAATTTGAAATGAGTTTTAGAAATGTTTTGTTATAACAAGATGAAAGACATCTTGAAAACCTTTCCTGTTTAGTGGGGTCACAAGCCTGTGGTTTAAATCCAAACACAAGAGTCAGTTTGTGTGTTGATACCTGTGCTTTAACTTCTGCCAGCAATACAGGACACGACGACAGACCACCAAATGAATACCATATTGCTGCGGTTTGGCAGGAACATGTGGAAGAAAAATGTTTTTATCAGATACAAGATTGTCATCTTACCAAAATAGAAAAAGCATGATTTGCCCGCAAGAACTTTTCAAAACTAATTTGATGAGGCTTGATGATGTTCTCCTCTTGTTGGCTGGACGGAAGACAGTGCCTGTTTTGGCGGCCAGAAATATTGCACATCAACTGGATTTTATTCTTCCTGGGGCCATCGAGTACAGCTCTGTTTACACAAAGAACAGAAACACTGCCACACAAAAGCAGAGAGGACGTGTGGCCGCTCAAGTTGGAGACATCTACACTAGAAAGTGTAAAATGGCTGGAAACACCCAGGAAAGATGAGGGTTTTTCCTTCCTGCTGCTATTAAAAAATGAACATTGGAATGGACAACAACAATGGATGACAACTGTAAAAATAAGAACTGTAACTAAACAGCTAGACAAAGATGGAAGGATAGCAGTGGTAAATCAATTTATAAAAAAAACTAACCTTTTATCCTCCCTCCCAACAGGTATCACCTCATTGAAATACTCTTGGTAAAGTTAATGTACTCTTGGTAAAGTTCCTAAATGTAAATAACAATGCAGCCTACAGTCAACGCCCAAAACTGACACGCACCAAACACAGTCATCACACAAAATCTCAGTCTTTGTCTGATGTCATGTTTGCTTTGACCTCAAAAATAATGTCCTTTAACATAACTGGGTCGTATCTTAACAGTGGAACAAAGATGCAGAACAGGCAGAGGCTACACTTACTTAAATTATCCATTAGCAAAGCAGCAAACACCAAACATGTCAACTGTAATGCATCCAAAATGGTTTCTCTGTATTCATACAATTTTCCCTGTCAGCTCATCTCTCCCTGAAACAAGCACAGAGGTACAAATTTGCTTGGAGAAATTAAATGGGATTTTATTGCTTCATAGTTGATTTATAAGAGCAGTGCGTGGAATGAAAAATGCATAAATTCCATTTCTGCCACTTGCTGGTCTGACAAACCACACAGCGCTGAAGGAACATCGCATTCTCTTCTAATGCAAGCCAAACAGTTCGGGCTGTTCCTAAATATTAGTGCTAAACAAGCCTGATAGATCAGATATGGAAAATTCTCATTTCCACAAAAGCATCAATTTCCATACCCTCTGGCAGCTAAGTGATTTGATGACTTCATTTCGACGCTTTTCCCCTCAAACTCTTAACTGACGTTTTATCTGCATACTGGCACAGCCGTAGATTGAACGTACCCGGAAGACAATGACAGGCTCTTCTAGCGTTGTCACTTCTCATTTCGGTGGAGAGCAATGCATTTTACTGGCTTATGCCAATAATAGCCCCATCAAAAAGGAGACTCCACCTTGCTCTGATGTTGAGGGAGCACTTCATGTCACCTGCTCTCATTTGTCAATTAACAGGAGCCTTCTGGTGTTGGCGTGCTAGGGCTTGAAAGACAAAGTCTCGCCCATGACGAATGAGGAGAGACAGTTGAGTGAAGCATGAGCTGCAGTATAATACTATAATGTGCTTTAGATATGAATATAAAACGACACTGCTGACAGTCCATACAAGGTTATATTTCATTTCTCGGTGTACCCAGCCACTGTACTTCATCGTCTTTGTTCCGTTTTCATTAGACTACTTGCGTCTCATTGTGACAGGCTGTCTACATTTAAAGTGCTTCCATTTGAGAAAGCAAGTTAGCATACTTGATTTGCCTTCAAAACTTTATGCGACATACGCAGATAAGTACCGGTTTTTGCAGTAGTGCAGTTGTAATGTGGAAACTCTTACACATTGACTTATGCGATAGCAACAACTCTGTAATTGTAACCAAACCTCAACATTTTAGTAGTAAGCAAATCATAAAATCTGTTTAATGTTTTGAAATTACATTTAAACAAGCCTAAATGCTTGTAAAGTTTCATTTCAAATATATTCTTAAATTTGTAGGAAGGTACAATAAGCCAATTCTGAGCACAAAGTAAATGTTGGCCCTATAAGTGACACAGGAGAGAGGAAACCATGACTGTCTCTCTCTACTGCATGACTGAGGCCCATCATGTTTACCTCTCTTCTGAACAGGACCAGACAGGACAATAAGATTCCCTCTGCTTTCACCATCCAGCTGCCACAAAGCCATGCACGTCTAGAAATAGAGGAGACATTTTGACAGCAATGCCCGACCTGGGATTGCTCCTCCTGTCCAGGATCTAATACCTCTTCATGACCAGCCTTGAGAAAGGTACCGTTTCACCTTCACACCGACTCAATGTAAAAATCTCACAAAAGGCAGCCAGTGAAAGTCTGATAAACTGAATGTGATTCCACATGCATGTTTGCAAAAATTCTGTCTGACACCTCTCACATCAGGTAACATAGCTCACTAGTGTATGCAGTGGTGCTGGACTGGGGAACATCACTGTGAATACTTTGTCTGTTTGCTGCACATCTAACTTCCATTTTCAGAGTTCTCAAAATGGTGCATACCAATAATGAACAACAAAATATCTATTATACATTATTAGTGCTTTGGCGGTCA
>JAZGTK010002106.1:0-33896 GCA_036877625.1 Ambastaia sidthimunki
GGATTGGACATGGAGGAGGAAACATGCATGAGGGGTGAGTGAAGGGTGGTGGAAGGTGGGGGGTTAGATGTAGAGATAAAGATAAGATAAAATGAGGACGTTCTGTGATCTTTTCGGAGCTTTATCCTTTCTCTTATCAGTAAGTATGTTGGTTAATCTTCCCAGCATGCTTGAGGAAGCCCTCACACTGTCTGACAGGAGCGCTGTAATGGAAATCTATGCTGAAGCCCTCAGGACTGAACGGCCAGAGGGTGGAAATGAGTAAGTAAACTGTTGTGTAGTGTGAAAACAAGGGCAATTGAAACATGTTAGTACATACTTATGCACTTGACAGTGGGACTGATCTCTTCATATTGAAAATATATATTTGATTTTATATCACGTTGGGTCTATATATATTTATGTATTCATATATCTTCTGTGGAAGGCACAGGACCATAAAATGTTCATCAAATCATTGCATTTGTTTCGAATGCAATGATAGGATGTAATACTTGCCTGTCAATCTATATCTTTGCATTCCTTTGTGTACATTTGGAGGAGGCGTGACTTTGGAAATCATTCTAAAGAGAGGCTGGGATCTTGTTTTCAAAGCTAGCTCGCTATTGCTAGCTTCACCAATTGCCTACCCTACCCTAATTGCCTATATACATAATTGTATGTACTTTTTTCATAAATAAGACTTAATTTGGTGAAACATTTTTGCTTGTGAATGTTTTGTTTGTTTTTATAATCACAAGTTTAAACATCTGTTTATGGTTATGTCAAAGACAAACCTAACATAGTCTGTCAACTATTACTTCTACTCAAGTTTCATAAACCAGACTCAGTCAGGGGAAACACTATAAAACATGCTTGCTTGTTTTTATAATACAAGTTTGTTTGTGATTTTACAAACAAAAAAACACCAACCAACAAATTTGCAGCATAAAACCAAACAAACATGTTCTTATATCATAAAAGTGTTTCCCCATTGGGCCTCATTTATGAAACATGAGCAGAATGAATAGTTGACAGACCACAAATTGACTTCTGTTGTTTCTCACATCTAATTATAATCCTGTACACATGGGGTACTGCAGATCCACAAAGTGGAGATTTGTAAGGATACTAAAACATACTGTAAGTCTCTTACACATGCATTACTAAGATAAGATACACTGACTGTCTGCTGATATGTAAGCCTTTTTAAATAGTGAGCCTTACAAAAACTTGTTTTACCATATTTGTAAAGACATTTTCCCCATAAATTTAATTCAGCTAAACTTGTACACACCACACACTCATACAAGCTTCTATACTTCTACAACACTTGACAGCAGGTGTAGCTCCTATTTGACACAAGATTACCCCATCGCATCCTTCAGGGAGACCACTTATCTGTTCATCACACAACCACAGACTCTCAGAGAAACACACACACACATTCTGTTTCACTCATTGTTGTGGTTAATGAGTCTTAGCATCAGTCTCTCTCAGCATTAGCAACCCTGTCACTACATATTAGCAGCACTGTACCGAGCCCTGTCTTCATCTCATATTGTATTTGCCTATTGTAACTTTGCCTTAAAAAGTTTTTCAAACATATGAACAGTAACTCGCTGCAGTTATTGCGCTTGTTTACGTGTGTGTGTATGTGCAAGAATGCAGTTCCGAGACTGTGGAAGAAGCCTCACGTGTATTTTTTTTCTCCTCCCTGCTGCTCAGTGGGAGATTTTTTCCTCATCTCTGGGTAAAACTAAATCTACTGTTACAGCAGCAGGTGCTGGAACCACCAACACGCTCAAAACCCCAGCGGACCAGCGGGGGAACACACACCTAGACTTCACTATGATGAAAACACTCAAATAAAACTACTGCGAATACAAACACAGTTGTGCGCCACCAAAAATAATACCATATATCATGTTTTCTCATCCTTCACTTGCCTGCGCAACACACAGCACGTCCTGCACGGTTATTATCACCTGTCTCACTTCTCCCAATTATAAATAACGATATTTATCACTTATTCTCTTATGCCTTTAGCTTATTTTGAATTGCATATAAACTCATCATTATAAGTAAATGGTCATAATGGAGCCGTTCAGTGAATTAATGGAGCTTTCCTCAGTATGGGCTGATGCCCACTAAAGCTGACTTGAAATGAGATCGTTCTGTAGCTACAGTCACAGTATGGAGGTCCTCACCCCCACTGGGCCTCTTATAAACATGAAGCCAGTCAACTGACAGCATTGCTTTTGAAGAAAGCTTGTGTGTGAGTATGAGTATGAATACACTGTATTGGTTAGTGACTAACTAAAAGCAGCATCAATTTTCTGAAACAAGCTATTTCTTTTCCATCAAGTAGTCTTGTAACGTGACAAAATCTCTACATTCTATGTCAAAATCTCATTGTGCTTGCCACCTAACAAGCAGAGGCGATACAAGACACAAGGATCTTGTCAAAGGATCTCTCTGTGTCTCTCTCTCTTTCTCTCTCACACACACACACACACACACTCAAATAACATCTGATTAATTTTGGCAAATGGTTTTGTTTTGGATTCATTTCAAGCAACCCAATTTGTTTGAAACTCATCAAACCCAGAAAAAAAATCTGTAGACCTTGTCTGCATTTTGTACTTTGAGTTCTTCTACTTTGAGAAAAAAGCTAAATTATGTTGATTGGATTTTAAAAATCATAAAATGTGTTGATAGCAGTGCTTTTATCTAAAATATTTTTAATAAATGAACACACAAGGGGTGAAGATATATAAAATCCCTTACTGTTTTATAATATTAGATTTTTAAAAATAATTATATTATTGTCCTAAATAATTATAAATTGTCCCCATTTATTGTAATTTGCTAATTTTTTATTAATAACTTATTGTATTGCTAGCTACTGTAAAATAGGAGTATTAGCCAGTATTTGTCATTAATCAGTTCAAACGTGCAGAAGACAGTTCTATCATCGCTACGTTGTTTAAATGTAGTGGAATAACTCTGAAATAAATTAGCATCTGTATTAACAAAAGCTTGGCCAACCATGAAACCTAAAGCATGTCACGCTGTCCTTGCAGTTCAATGGCTGTCTCTCGGTAGCGGCCATCCCCATTATAAAAAACAGCCCTTGGTTTGTGCAGTCATTTTTAAAGCTAACATTATAAACGATGAACCGAAATTGAGGCAGAGACAGCTAAATAAAAGAATAAAAGAGAATGAAAGATGCAGGGGCTGGTGAATAATTCTAACTAGCTGAACTTTCACAGATGGGAGTTCAACAGCACACATGAAACCCTTTAGAGAATTAAACAGTCGGCACCACATCACTACAGATCTAATCAAAGTTCTGTTTTTCTTTTTAAAGAAAGCAGGACTCTTTTGCTTTTAAAAAAACTTTTTTGTCTTGCATACTTGAACCTGTCGTAGGGTCTAGTCTTCAGATGGAGACTAGACCCTTCTAGATTTCTCCAGACTAGTGCCAGACTTCAGAGTTTCTGCCTAAAGTGTGGTCCACATTGTAGCTTTTCTTAGCAAGTAACACCCACTTCCACAGAAGCTGGGCATTTGAATGTCCTGTAAAGTGCACGACCTCAGTTTGTATTAGTGAAATGACATTTAGGGATGGGTAAATCTGAAACCAGTAAGACCAAAACACTACACCACAAAAGTAAAGTCAAAGAAAAGGAGTCGCACATTCAAATAATCTTGCAAATACGACACCAAATAAACACCAAAACATCAAAGCTTCCAATCTGACACATGGGGATTTTATTGTCCCCTGTGGGAAGCATTTTCTCCTTTCTTTTACATTTGATAAGTTTATTTATTTTGTTATCCTGCCTATTTATGATTATTTTTGTATCTTATCATTTGCATTTTCTCACAAGCTTTCAGTACAGACCTGCGACCCGTCAGGGGAGGATGACAGCCAAATAAGATGACAGCTTTCACACCTCTACATAGAGAAAAATGAAACAAAGTAATCCGCAGTGTCCACCTACAGTATTCTTCCAAATAAGCTTTTCCCTCCCTTTAGGTAATGTGGCACATTTCTTCAAAGGCCTGCTTGACCGCAGGCCATATTCTGCACTTTGAAGCTAAATCTCCCACCTACTCTGCTTCTGCCTCCAGACTAAAGGGGTCTCCACCCCTCAGGGCTTCTTCACGGCAGGTTACCCCGCTTCAAGAACTCCTACTGCCCCCTATAGTGATCAATTGACCCCTGTTGAGAAGAGCAGGTTAGCTTGTATTAGGCTAACACAGTGTGGTACAGCTCTATTAGCTGACTAATCTGAACTATTATTAGTCATTAAAGATGACAATCAAACTTCCTCTTTATGTGTTTCTTCCAAATACAAACTCTGTGACTGCCATTTTTGCCCCGTCTCCCTCAATATTCCAAACGCTCAATCACTTCCTCTCTCTCTTTCTTCCTCTCATGGGTGAATACACACAGTGTTTTGGCACATCCTCACACACACACACACACACACACTGGACCTGCGGGCAAATTTCAGGGCTAGAACTCTCCACATGTTTAATGCAACAGCACAGGTTGAATACTTTTGATAACTTTGACACAACTTGACACAAGCATTACAGACAACGCAGGAACAGTCCCCACTAAGATGAAACAAAACACTATTTAAAAGCACAAGTTATATTGTTGAGACTTTTTAGGGCACATATGACAATAATAGACATCCTTGGATGGAATTTTTTTCAGAGTTCGCCTGGAGTGAAACTTAGCACAGTGTGAATAACAATGACAACAAAACGCTGAACCAAACTTTCTATTATTTTGCTTTTCTTCATGACACCTTGATGCCACAATCAGTCCTAAAGCACAGCCTCTGATGCAGAACCAGTAGGTAACGTAACATGCTCTGCCCATAGCACTGAAACACAATAACCCTTGTGGTTTCATTAAAGCATAGCATGGCTGCATATTCCAAACTCAGCTAGCATAAAGACAGCGCTCATTTGGTTCCAACTAGCTGTATATGATTCTGTTCAGTAGAAAGCTCTCCTCTCTATGCAAAAGAAAGGGAAATATCTGCAGCTCTGTGTGGTTGGAGGTGAAAAATAAGCACATCAGTGGCTAGAGTCCAGATACAGAAATAACAAGCATAGATACGGCGAGTGGAGCATGCTGACCAAGACACTGAATACCATTGGATATAAATTATGATAGCCAGACACTCAGAGAGCCACATAAAGGGCAAGATTAATAGCTAGGCTTCGGGACTACAATAAGCCAATGTTAAAACATCTCTTCTTTTTTATACTTCATGCAGAAGCTATTGTACCGCTCACAGAAGCTAATAAACGCCTGCTGGCTGAGGCAGGTAGGAACGGATGTTGAACCCTCATTAACAGGTAGGAACACTGGCTGAGCTGAAACTCAGTTTATACCCACTGAAGCTCGACTTCTTACTTTTTACTGTGTTGTGTGCAGAGAATAGGAAAGCCACACATACACTAGGGAAATTAATCTGAAGGGGAAGGTGTGTATCCGACTCAAAAACAGACAGGACAGCCTAATTACCTGCATGCATAGACTTAAAAATGAACAATAATACTGATGTTTAAATTTCAATAACCAAGTTGTATAAGTTATAACTTACCCACAAATGTGACTATACTCAATATAGGGAGACGTTGTGACTGGTTAGAGAGCCGGAGACCAAAAGGTTGCTAACCCAGTGATGCCCACTGCTTCATATGTGTGTGTTGACAATTTGCAGTATGTGTGTTCACTGTGTTTTCCAATGGAGAGGTCACAATTTAGGTATGGGTTACCATTCCTGACAAATACACTGTCACTTTCAGTTCATAAGCATGTTAGTATGCTGCTTCCCTTATGTGCAAGACCTTAGGATTCCCTGAAGGTTCTCAAAGAGCATTCCCAGCAATTCTGAGAGAGAAGCTTATTTCATTTCCAGTGCTAGAGAGGAAGATAAAAAGAGGAAGTTTAATCAGACAGAGGTGCAACAAAAGCAACTTTTGGAGTGAGCTGTCTCTCTCAACATTAGTCTTACACTCAGATCTCCGCGAACGAGAGGGAGAGAGAGAGGAACACAGGAACAATCACTAAAAAGTAGAAGTGGCATCAAACAGAGCGCTGCTCCCACAGGAAATGGGCTGGGGGGAGGCCGTCCCGTCTTTACCAATATGGGAAGCCTGCGGTAGACGTACCAGGCTGTCTGCCAACCGCATCACGTATGCACGGCACGCTCCGACCTCGCTACTGTGATGAGACGAATTTTGTTAACCATTAGTAACCGGAATGTTGGAACAGAACATGCTTCAAGAATTCTGACAGGGGTAACAGTTATTTTCATTAGTGATGTCAGCATGCATTTCAGAAAAGAGACGAGTTTATAAAGGGTAATCCATATTTTTTGTACGGGGTGTAGCATTCTGCTATAGTCAATTTCACTCATTAAATGTTTAATGCGACGGTGTTGGCCTGTGTGTACAAAATACTGGCAAAGATTTAGTCCAAAGATTGCTTGTGCTTTCATACTGTTTGTCACTTCCTGTGATGAATTTGATGGGCGCCTGGCAGGAAACGCATGAGGAATCTCCATTAGAGGTGCTGGCACAGGTATGGTAATGTGGTTTACAACTTGTATAAGACAAATCTGTCTCTCTGCAAGCCAAAGACAGAAAGCATCTGTCTGCTAGTTTGTAGCAGATAGTTTGTGGCCAGGTTTCTGGAGCCCGTAGCTGAAGTGTTGGGCTGTGCACTTGTTTGGCAGGATATTTCCTCTAAGTAAACATTTTAGAAACAATAAAAAAGTTTAAGACTATAAGATTAATGCATCACCACACAACATTTATATCAGGTATTGATAAACTGATTTCTAAAAATTCAGAAAGATGGGATTTACCCTACAAATATCTGTTATCAAAAATATATTGATGGTGACTTTCATTACTCATCATTACATAATGCGATCCTTCTTAACATTAACATTTGAATAGGATTATAAAATTACATTACGCATACATTTAACTATTTACTTAATGATCTCATTTTACCGGAATGCTCTTTAAAAATTATTATAAGCCATTAACAATAAATCCTCTCTGAGGTGCGCATTTTTTTATCTGGAGACCGTAAATTACAGTGAAGCCTTTGCTCATGAATATGAATTAGAGCACGTGATGTTCTTTTAACTTACTGGCTGAAAAGCAGAAACAAAATCTAATCACCTAACAAATTAACAAATCCTACTGTGGTGAAGGCTTAGCTTCTAATTAAAAATTTGCTAGATCAGATAATCCTATAAGGTTACCAAGCAACGCCTGCGCATATAATATTCACGCAGGTCTTAATCTCACATGGTGTTACGCAGTAGAAAACTTTTATGCACTTTCCCTGTTGACCAGAATAGAAAGGAACAAAATCAGCTAATCACAGTGTGAAACATGACTAAACTAGATTACGTCCATTATACGTAATCCAACTACACCTGCGGTGCGACATGCATTAGCGACTTTTATTCTGATGATTTTTATACAAATTCACATAGCAGTAGACCTGGATACACAAATATTAAGGTACAGTACTAAGAAAGGAGCTTAGATACTTTTTTAAGCCGCAATCCATAATCGCCCTCACTGTTTAAAACATAAAACTGCAGGTTACTTGTGGAGTTATTTTCTTAGGTGGGTGGTAGGTTTAAATTCTAAGCAACTGTTAAGAACAAGCCACACACATGATAAAGCATCTCGATCCTCTTCCTGTTTACAGATGGACATTTCCTGTATATTTGGACCTGCCACCTCAAATTCTAAACCATTACTATAAGTATACCATTGTAAACCCAGATATGGTAAAGCAGACCATGTTTTGAACACTGATCTGTCATGTGCTTACTCAAATGACCTTTGTTCATTTTTAACCACAGAAAGTTACGAATTGAAGCTTAAACATAAACCACTTTGACTTCTATATCCATTTCACCCCACAGAAAACTACACTTTTTCTTCCGTCGATGTGGCATTTGGTCCTTCAGCATCTGCTATTTTGAGTATCTGTGTGCAGGTGGTATGTCAAAAGGTCAAGGCCGTGCTGCACAATGAGATGATTCTGAGCAACACGCTGAGGGGACAAAAACGGCACCAGCCGTGCAAAGACTGCGACAGGCTAGCTGCAGCCACTCACGTGTGAGCGAAAGCACATTTCTCACCTGCATGACAACAGGGACATTTCCTTAAGCTTGTTTATTTCAATTTATAGTGGCAATGAGGCGTAAAGGGTTAATGGAATCGATTCATGATACGTATCAACGCTCGACTGATTTCACCGGGTCACAAGGCCATTTCAGCATTTACAATAGAATGTTATGTGGCTTTTGGTGAAAGGAGAAGGACAGACACAAAGAAAGAAAGCAGAAAAGACAGAAAGAGAGAGAGATTTCGTCAGCACGCACTGTGACAGATCGCAAAGACAAGCCTTTTGCTAGCAGCGTACATTCTCTTCGTGACAGTCTTTATATTTAGTCATTTACCTGAATGAATCCCCGGACAGGGAGAGCCTGTTTTAGCCCCTCAAGAGTGCGAGAGTGGAGATCTGTGTTGGAAACATCACAAACACGTTCACACACAAATACCCCAATCAACGTCCGTTCACAGGCTCTTTGTGTTCCTCAGGGGTTGCTTAAAAAAGGTTGTCACCTTGCTCAGAAATGGTTACTTTGCCATTATTGTGTTTGTTCAATGGGAAGCCCTCCAATTCCCCTCTCGCTCCTCTCTTTCCTCATTTTGTGGCTGATTGCAGGGCTGCAGAAAGTGCATAAAATGAAGACTGATTTGGCCCTCTTGTCACACACAGGCAGCACTAAGGTCATTACATTCAGGTGTAAAGCATCTGGCCTTTCTTCTCTGTCTTTGTCTCTCTCTCCCTCTCTCTCTCCTAACCACTTTGTCTAGTATGTCTATTAAAAGGCCCACCCCCTTCATGCCGCTGTGGAGCCAAGACAGGCAGCTTTCGCTCTGCATGCAAAATGATTATCATGCCCGAGCAGCAAGCACAGCTGGTGGTGTTGAGTCTATTACAGAGACGATCAGTGAGCATTTGTAAGAGATAACACTAAAATAAACAGATCTCAATCGCAAAACCAGCATCACCTAGGCAATACTTCCAGCAATAACCTCTAGCATCATTTAAACACCCTTCTCTGACACTTTCTATTTTAAAAGGATTTCAAAAGAAAAATCACTCAAACTTCACCTAAGGGTTCATTTTTTGAGCCAAGTGCAACTTTCAAAATACAAACAAACAATCTAATTTGTATATTATAATTTGTTTTTTTTCAAAGCCAATAAATGGGTAATTTCTGAATGATCATACAACCCACCCTAACATCACTAAACTTTAGCTTTTTATTTTCTTAAAGAACACAAAATGAGCTATTATAAAAAATGTCAAAGCAGCTGTTTTCCATGCAGCTGTTTTCCATCTGATCAAGTCTGTCAAATATAGCTGCAATTTTGCTTGCTTTATTAAAACAGACACATAAGCCTACGCAAACTACTTTTACACACAAAGAACTAATAAATGAAAGTTTTTTTCTTTGGTCTTATCTTGCCTTGTTCATCCAGTGCCTTACAAATTAAACCAGAACAGGAGACAGTATTTTAACACCGAAATAATGATGCACATCACCTCTACATACACTTTCTAAACAGAATCAATGCACAATTCTTTCCAGGCAGAACTGCTCAGGGAACAGGCTGCTGCAAAACCAGTATTTCTATTAGGCTGTTCTTGTATGCTTTATAGACCTGTGAACAGAGGAACTCATAAAGGTGAGTTGAAGAACTCCTACACCCAGTGTTTCTACTCTTTTCTGTTTAATAACAAACATATATCCTCTCCTGCATTTCCGAAATGGCCGTTAGAGGCTGATAAACGGGCACACAAATTAAAGATACTGTTAGGTAAAAACCAATTTTGGGCTTCTGCTCCCATCCTAACTGGCATATAATGGCAAAAGTGATGTAGTGCCATTTGTTCCCAGAATTAATTTCCTACCAAACTACTCACAGTGCTGCCCCAAAACACTGTAAAACAAGGTATTTTCACCCTGTCCTGTAATAAAGAGAGGTCCTTCAATATTTGGCCTTGGCATTTGGGTTTGTGGCCAGACATGATAAGGAGTGTAAAAAGGAATTAGAGATTTACTCATCAGGGAGGCAATTAATCAATTAGAAGAAGCTGATCGATCACAATCTCCCTCCCCCCATTCAGTGTGGCAGGACGACAGCACTCAGGTGTAATTAAAATCGTAGCTATTGACAAATCAAGATGGATGGACGACTCCCACACCACTGCGTGTCTGAGAAGAGCCAATGAGAATGAACCACCCTCAATGTTACATGATGCATGAGAAATTACTAATATTGTTATAACCATTTTTGTACAACTGATACCATTTAATATTGTTATAACCATTTTTTCAAATGACAGATCAGAAGCTGTTCTTTGATATCTCTGGAGACTGCATTGAGCTCGCATAATATCCTCTTCTAATATTCGAAAATAAAAACAGACACAAGTCAGACAACTGCTGAGATACTATTAGAATACCATTCATGTACAAGCATTACATAGCTTATTTGATTTTAGGGCAATTTAATGAGACATTTTCAGACTTGATGATTGCAGACAATGATATAAAATCTGATGATATAAAATCTACAGCAGAATAATTCAGGAAAAGCTCAGTTTTGGTGTTCTTTTAATCTCATTGCTACAAAAAGAATATGTAATTGCTTTATTTGTGATTTTTCTTTGCCTATGGGTGTGAATCAGGTTCAGACGCCACGTAATAGTAAGACTATTACCACCATTTCATTGCTGTTACCCATAATTACTCTGTATCTCACTTGGCTGCCACTTTCAGTAAAGTGAATTGGTAATACTACCAAAGGGGTGCCCCATTAATATTCAATTTAATTGCTCACTTCAACCTGAAATGTTTCAATAAAACTTTAGCTTGAATAAAATGAGATAAGCACACAACTACAAACAAACACAGTTTAGCTACTGAGCAATAAAATAAGTGCTACTTTCAAGTCATGAATTCCAACAACACTGTGGTATTTTAGAGGAACCACTCAGGTTTATAAAAGCAGACGTCTCATGTTGTCTAGTGTATAGATTGTCACTGATACTACAGTTAGACGCAACTAAAGGTGAGGAACATATCTCAGAAGCTCCTAACACCACACCTGACTGAGTTTTTAAAGATCCTGGTCACTTCATTTGTCACTTTTATACATCACCTAAAAACTCAGAAACAGCCTCTCAGATGACGTTTGGATGAAGCAGAGGCTTGTTAGAGCAAAAATAGAACTTTATTTTATTATTTTTCAGAAGGAAACCATCTGCTTTCTTCAAGAGTTTGACCGGAGGCAAGTATATGAAGGTTGACAAAGATGGCGCGTGCTGAACTTGAGTTGTGTTTTGTTGCCGTGGGTTCCTAATAAAGGGTGCGTAGGAGAAACCGCTTTCGTCTTGAAGAACAACAAAGTATAGAAAGAGGTAATCTAAGTGCATTTGACAAAATCCCCATCAGAGAGACCTCTGTGGATCGACCTTCACTCTGCAAATGCCTTACAGGAAAATAAAGAGACATTTCAACATAACCCTTTTCAAGTGCAGCTGCAGCTATAAAGCATATGTTCTATAGGGTTATATCTACATGGCATTGTTTACAAAAAAAGGTCAGTTTCTTCTGTTGTTTACAAAACCTGTGAAAGAGGTTTTTAAAAGTAAGTTCAGAGGTCTAACACATATTGAGATAAGAATCAAAATATGTCCATTAAACATACAATGCTACGTTCAATGCTAAGTATTACAGCAAATAATTAATTTCTTCTGATGCCAAATGGACAAAAAATAGACATTATAAAATAGACAGATATAAAATGTCTTTGCTTTGTGTTTAAGATTAGAGCATAACATGGTTCTTTAAAGTTCCTGGTTTTACTTTAGCAGTTATACTAACACTGGAAATGAAACAGAGGGTGTTAACAGTCTGTCTGACTAACCTGAACCATTTACAATGCTGAAACTTTAGTCAGGGCTTAGCATAAGTTCTGCAGGCACATTTAAAACATGATTCTTATGTCAGAAAGGCGAGATTGAATATGAATATGATTTTTCCATCTCTACTGTCTCCGTCAATAAAACATTTTCAAAAGTCTGCCCAAAAAACAGATTTGAGGATCAGCTAACATCAATATGGCAAATAATGTACCTTTGACTGTATATTACCTCCATAAAACCCAGTAAACAACAGCAATAAGACTCTGCCAGTAAACCGGCCTGTAAATGCTAACAAAATCCTGATTTCTCGCAAAGTGAACATGATTAAAGCAATATTTTGAGGCACCACCTCAATTACCTGGAGGATTAGAGGAAAAAAATGCCTTGACAACCTGTGAAGCATTGCATACAATCATCAGATCAACATTAGAAATCAAGAGATTAACACCATGTTGGCAAGACGACCAAAACAGATTATTGCAATAGGTGTGAAACACTGTTGGTCATCTAAGTGCACTCACAGGGGTGATGAAAACAGCATTTGTTTATGGTCACAATGGCACTGCTCACCCCCATCTGCTAGTATGTGAAATACACAAATGTGTTCACCCATCAAAGTGAAGCAGCCAACAAATCAAAGTTAGGGCAATTACACTCCCACAGCCCTATTCTTTCAAAATGGCAACAGCTGTTTTCTATGGACCAAATTGCAGTGTAATTTCATAGGGAGCATATGGTTACAGTTGATTAATCCAGAAAGAAAAGTGTTTTATTATTTTCAATGGTGGATGGGTAAATAAGCTCTCAAAGGGGGCGAGAGATAAGTTGGAGAGTTCCGGAAGCCAAGGGCGTGTATCTGCCGGAATTGATCAGGGGTCTAGACTTCCTCTAGCGAATGACTTCTGCTCCCTGGCATTGATTGATTCAGTTCCTCTGCGGTCTGTGAGAGATAGCATCTTTGTGGAGAGAGCGCTAAGCTACCATATGCTAATTGCCACGCATATGCACACACAACAAAGTTACATGCTTGCTGTAACATGCAAGATTATAGGATAGTCTACTTTCTGTATTATATCAAATGGAAAATAGAACATAATCTTACAGAATACAATATAATATATAGAATATAACCTTAGCTTTTATACATGGAATACATGGAACATGGAACATTTTGGATGTCTACAGTTTTTTTAATACCTAAAACTTAAGCGTATTGTTTTAATGTAAATCGTTGTACAGCTATTGTTAGTTAAACCGTCTTATTCAATGCGACAACTTACATAAGGGCTGACTGCTGACTTACAAGCTAATTCGTTCTGCTTATGCTTAGAAGATGTAAACCAATGTTTTTATCAATAAAATGGCAAACCAAAAATTGCATTTAAGAACATGAAAACACACACTTCATACGGTTTGCGGTTGGGTAAGCTTTGGAAGATCTCTTTTCTGCCCCCCTTCCAACCCACCCCCTGCGTTTCAGCCGTGTGGCGCACAGCTCTCAACGAGATCATTAACGCCTGAGGGAATACAGTATGTGGCACCATACCAGAGTCACAATGGCAGTTACAGGTCCAATTATTCACAAAAATTCTAAGATTACTGGCCTTTTCCAGCTAACAAACACACACACACACACAAGCACCCTGGGAGAGCGGCAATTACAGGGTTCATAGGTGGCATCTTAAGCAGGGGCCAATCTGATTGCATTTCCATTCCGAGCGCACAGCTCGCTGCTTCAGAATCTCAGTCTTAAAGGCCCCATGAACGACGTGTCGCGCGGCAGTCCACGCTCATTACCATACTGCCATGCTCGGTCTGACTCTGGTAAACAACCCCAAAAGCGCCTCGCACAGACTCCTCGCTTTGCATAATTGTACTTTAAAAGGTCTGGGATTCAGCTGACGATTACACACTGAATAAGTACTTGAGTGTGGCGCTCTCCGGGCAAACGCGGAGGTACGTTTGTTCGATTTTCTGCATTAAAGACATTAAAAGAGTCACAGGCTCCGCCGAGTCGTAGAAAATGGGCAGCGTTCCCGTGGAGGCTCGTGAGGCAGGGATCATACGCTGAGAAGCATTTGAGTGAGTGTAGTTACAAGTGGTTGCGCGAGTTTTACAATTCCATTGGGTGTTGTTATTATTAATGCGAAGAAGACAGCTCTGATTCGCTTCTTGTGTTCCTCGCGGATGAGGGTCAAAGAGCAGCATTTTTTACTTATAGAGTTTTTAATGGCTGCCTTATTGAAAACTATTTGTCACTGTATAACCACTAACACATGCTGTGGTTTGGGCAGTTTAACAACAAATACTATCCCCAGGATGTTGATAATATAAAATTATTAATGTTCAAAATATGAACTATTACAAATATAGAGATCATAAAAATTGTTTTTGTTTAATCAGTAATGCCCAAATAAACTATTCCACATAACAAATGTTTAACCCTTAAGAAAAAAAAAAATGAATCAACCAGTTAAAAAGTGTACATACCCTTGGCTCTTAATGGCATGTAAATTTTTCAACAATCAAACATACAATGCTTGTATGTGTTGTGATAGCTGTGCAGTCCTTCATATTTGCATGTTCTTTGGTTTTTGAGCAGATATTTGCACTTTTGAGTTTGTCTTCACAGTGGCGTGAAGACACAGTGAACTATTGAGAATCTTGCAAAAGGCAAAATACGTTGCTACACACTACATTAAGAGCCATGGGTATGTAAACAACTTCTGGGAAATATGTAAACATCTTATGTAGCTTCTTTATAGGCAGTGAGATATTTATGTTTTCCATATAACAAAAAAATTACATATAGAATTACATGATTTACATATTACTGGATCATTGATATCTGTGTCTTTTTAAAATCACCAAAACGTGGATGGTTTTCTAAAGAACTACAGAATACAAAAGCTCATTGCAGAAACATAAAAACGCTCTCCTATGGCACCAGGCAGTAAAATCCTTTTTGCTACTAATTGGAATTTGAATTTTCTAATCTTGGATCAGTGTTGGCATCTATTAAACGCAGGGACAGGAAGGAGCTGATCCCAGATCAGTCGTGCTGTAATCTCCAGGTGTGCTTCTGCTTGGGCAATTCATAAGGATCTGACAACTGGCTGCAGGAGCCAAAAGATGTGGGCAGAGCGGGGGGGCGGCGGGAGAAACCTTTCCGAGCTGAAGCAGTCGGGTGGGGCGATAGCATCAGATACACTCGGGCTGTTCTTGTCACTACTATCACACATGCTGAAATGCCATTCCCTATAAGGTCTCTTCCCCCTCCTGCCTGCTTTGCCTTGATCCAGACCAGGCCTGACATCATTGAGAAGGAACCTATGACTTCAAAGAATCTACTGCAGGCAAACACACAGATTATGGAACAGAGCCTGGCGTTGACTCAACATTTCAAAGCTTCATGTTCCCACAGCAGAGACTGTTAATGTGCATTTGTGCGCCTACTAATGTTCCTACACACAGGAGATCACAAAACGCTCCTCGTTTGAGCTGATTTTAAAAACCAAACGGAATTTTATCGATTGGAAAGATCCAGGGATAAACCAGGCTCACTGGTGGACAATGTTCCTCCGCTAAGGGAGGGGTTGCTCACACAATCACCTAAAACTCTAGAATGGTCACTATGCAGACAGCAATGTTGACCCCATAGACATTCAAGCCATGAACCATCTGTCCAAGCTCTTCGAGTGGGTTTCCATACGGCCAGTGGTGTAGAAAACAACACCTACAGCAAGCCTGGAAGGCTAAACATTCCACCCCACAACGCACTACCTGATCTGGCAGCTATTCTTGTTTAAAATAAACCAGAATTGCACAGAATCAAGACACGTGCTTCCAATGAATCGCAATCTGAGCAGGGCGAAAGGTAAGTTAAGAATTGTACTAATTATTTTATTGCAGACTTCTCCTTACATAATGTGATTTCAAAGAGCAATTGCTGCAAAGGTGTAAGCAGAAAGGTTGGAATGCATTGGGCACGTAAAACACTGAGGGCCTCTCGAGTGACAATAAGCACAATCTAGTTAAAATGAGAGAAACGACAGAGAATTGCAGCATTGAATCAATTACGGCCCTTCTCTGATACCGTTGAGTGGCCCCGCTCTTCAGTTCTTTTCATCTTCCTCAACCTATCCTCTGAGTGAGATATTCTTAGCATCATTAGCTGCCTTCCTTTTATTTTTATCACTGATGTGTCTTCATCTTTTTTTGTCTGTAGCAATTCACTTTGTATCAGGCCATGTAAACCTTTAAAACAAAAACTCTAAAATGTCTTTAAATAACACATAAATTAATTAATAAATACTAAATAATACAAATTAATAAATAAATTAATGTGAAGACAGGAAAGCCAGTCCTGGGTAAGAATAAGACAATAATGTAATGTAATATGCATTAGGGCAAAGAAACAGCCATAAAACAAAAAGTTTAGCAACAATCCTAGAGGCTCCACTCCCTTTAACACATTAACTTGACACTTAGCATGTTTGTGTCACTGCCTTTAGACAACATAACAATGGCAAACAACAGCTGCTGAGAAACCAGACACTTTCTTGTGTGTTTGTAAATGTCAGAGAAACAAAATGCACTTAAATTTTGTTGAGATGGAACAGTGTCACACTAGTGCAAGCTAACGGAACAACACCCAGAAGTGTCACTGGGGCCATTTCCTAGCCTATTCTTTAGCTGCGTGACTCCACTGACTAGGAACGCATAACGCCTGCCTCAGCGCGCTCACAGAGACCGTTTAAAACATGCACCTTGGCTAAATGCCTTGCTGGCACAGTCCTTGAACTCAGCATTCGGGTGTGCGTTGGTGTGTGTGAGCGCATTTGTCTGCATTCGTTGGCCATGCTCGAGTCCAAGAAGCTGTATTTACGAATGGATTTGTCCAAGCATTTAAGTGTGGCTTCCTTTCACAGTGAGAGTGAAGGATTAGCGTGTTTAATCATAAAACGAGCAGATTGGTTGAAAAGAGCAGAACAGAGAGAAATAATAAATGAAGGTAGATAAATTAAATGGCACGTGCAAACACAGTTCATTATCTGATTAGCATGAGCAAAAAATAAAAACGTGTGGCATATCGCATACATATTCTCTCACTTTATTTCCCATTTCATTCTTTCCCACAGGTTCAGATTTTTAATATCTGCAGACATCAGTGCTTGGAGCCCAAAATTGGTGTAATATTGCAGGAGGCTCTATGTATACCCTGTTCTCAATGGTTTTGGTGCAGACTTCTCAGTGGACTCTATTATATTTCCCCAGGTGTGTTGAAACAGTGTGTCATTAAGCTCCACAGGGAAACTGTGAGGTTCTGTACCTGTGTGACAAAACAAACCTTATACTCTGCTGTTGACCCTGTTCTGAGGCTGTAACTTAGGTAGAATTAAAGATAATGTAGTTTAATATGTTAAAATACTCAATATGTTTATTATACTACTTACAATATATACATATATATTACATATTATAGCAGTTAACTGTCTATAAAATTAACTATAATAATCAAATTAATTGCATATCTAAGAATACAGACAAAATTCCTCAAATATATATAATCTAAATAAACTAAATCATATACAAAGCATATATAGGTGGCTTTGGAAGACAATATCTTGTTTTATTTTAATGTCATTTAACATGAGGCCAACACTGGAATATGGTCAAAAATGTTCAATATGGACTACGTTCACTAAGGTCAGCCAATGACAAACTAGCAGAGAATCCACAGAGACAAAATTCCAGCCCACTTTGTGTGTTTGGTATTCGGCCATAGAAATTGCCCAAGGCATCGCTTATGGCAACAGTATGTCCGAAGAAATCTGTGACCCCCACAGATCCAGCCTGACCTGACAGGGAGTGGCAGGGAGAGCTTCACAACTTCCCTGTTTATTATAGTGAAGCGAATGAAGGAAGACATCCAATCGATACAGATCCTAGCCTCTTTTTTTGGATTTTCAGGTTTATGAAAAAGTAAAGAAGATTCGAAAAGTCTGTTCATGCAGTGAGGTTTTCTAAGTGCCAATAGTGGGTAACTTAACAAATACTTGAGATTTGTACTTGAGAAAAGACGACTTTTGAAATCTCAGAGAGTTGCCAAGGTCAGATTCTTTTTGGACCCCATGAATCAATTTTTCAATCTTGAGTTTAAAAACAACTGCAAATGCTTAAAACTCTAAACTGAAAATATCCCAGTGTGAACTTTTGTTGTGCCAAGCTTTGTCCTGCAGTAGTTCTAGAATTAGGGGACTCCTGTGGATACACACAAAATGATTATTTGATTCAATGTAGAAACATTATATACTTTATATTAAAATGCTACATATGCAAGGTATAAATTTTAAAAAGTACATTTATAAAACTACAGGACAATAAACAAAGGTCTCACTCACTTAACCTACATAAACTACCTCACAATAATAAAATGTTTTATATACCTTGACGAGTATATAAAACATTTTGGACTTAACTAGACCCCCCATAGCGCCGCCCATGACTTGTCTACGCTGGGAATGAGGTTACAGGCAGAGAAACCAATTATGGTTTAGATACATACACAGTATAATTGACAGCAAATTTTCTCCTGAAGTGCTTCATATCTACGACGTGGAGGCACTCTGAGAAGACAGCGCATCAATGATGAGGCTTTTAGCTGAAGAGCATCATCAAATCACAACCACCCCTAATCAATCTGTCATTACCTTCACGGCACCACGGCCGAGCAGAGAACGATATTTGCTAGTATGGTTTTCTGTTTCACTGTGTTGTGGCGGCTTTTTATGGCTTAAGAATAAACTCACCTCAGAGTCCAGGCTGCTTACTGCCAGACTCCCTGGTCTACCTGGTGGAACAGCACAGCCATACTGGTCACCAACACAACTTGGCTTTTTTGGTGATCCTGCTTGATGTTGTGCTGGTTGAGATAGTCAACTGGATGACCAAAAACTATAGCACAACATTTAACAGTTTAACAACATGCTAGCAAAGCTAATCTACTGAAGATTGATGATTTACACACATGCTAATCGTGCCACTCAAACGCGCTCATTCTTCTTTGCGTTTGTTTAAACGCCTGATCCTAAATATAAGCAATAATTGTGATGCTTGAGCTACTTTAGCACTGCAGGGCATCTCCCTGTTGTTCAATACAACAAAATGCACTTTGAGATGCTGATAAACACTTATTTATACAGTCTGTACAACAGAAATCAAAACAAACGTAGTGCAGCGGCCCTCACCAATCTGTCTGGTAATACATATTCCACTTCATCCCTGATGGAGACTCATTCCCTCTGTTGAGTGGAAGCATCGCAATAGATTTTTCATTAAAACCCTGCCAAGATTCCGAGAGCACCATAATAAGCCCTGTGGTGGGAATCTGTTTGAATCACGTTAAGGTGGGAGCACCAAACTCCAGGAATGCTCTAAGAGCACCTGCAAGCACACAGACAATTTACTCAAAGTTGGAACGAATCAACTGACGCCACAGATCATTACGAAGCGCAAACATAGGGTGCCGTAAATAATCTCTGTGTCACACATTCCCTATCTTGCTTTTAACTCTCATTCTCCTCGCTCCGTTTCACTCACGCACACACAAACACACACCGGTGCCCTAATCCTTCCAATGTGTAAGTTATCGCTTTACTGTAAATGTCAGGTTAGACAGCTGCATACACTCATGAATGATGGATATATGGCACGTCCCAGTGTGCTGCAGCTTCCTCCCAAGGCAGAATTACAGAATAGCCTATTTCCCGAACCAGGGCTTAGAGTTTGCAGCTATCATGCATTGCTAACACTCCTACCTGAGCTTGCATAACAACTACCTACCTATGTTCCCCAGCTGAGCTGCAAGCAGAAGGAACAAGAAAGTTTAAACTATACGTTTTAGCTGCATTAGACTGCAGTAGGGAAAATATGTTGTTGCATGGAAGCATTTTAGGAAATATGACATTTTTGGACAGCTGCATAGGTAATTTTTTTCATTTGTGGGGCGGGCGATGCTGTCTCTAATATATTTTGCCCATGCAAAAGGTTAGGGTATATTGCTCCAGTCTTTTTTTGCAGTCAGAAAGCACCAAAGTGACTGTTCTGTCGCTTGGCCGCCGTCTGCAGAATTTCAGAGAAAACAATTTTCCCTGCTTGAGGCCATCAGCTGAGAAGAGAGGCAAATTACCACAAGTGGCCAGTTAAAATGCCTTGCCTTGTACTGCACACACTGAACAACTCCAGTGAATACTCTCTATTCTTTTAATGACATGCATCTATGGGGGACATATGGATCACCATCACTGAGCAAACATCTAATTGTCCATATGGTGATAAAAGGTGTTATTGTACAGATACCAGAATTGTTACACTGTGTGCGATACACTGTTGTCCGGTAGGGTGCCAAGTTTTGCATTTTTAAGCTCCCGGTCTGAGTAATTAACAAGTACTTAATCATCTATAGTTCTCACGTAAGAGGCTGTTATTGGTCTTATAAGCCACACAGTATGAACATGCATCTGACAGAGTTATATGAACAAGAAAATCACTTGGAAGCATTAGTAAGTTCTCTATAGCACAGCTCTCTGATTATGTCTAGTAATAAAACAAGGAGTTCATTAATTTTGATGGTTAATCTACAGACTTCATTAAATTGCTTTGCCTAATTTCGTAGCCATGTCGTGTATAATAACCTGGTGTACGCACCAGGTACACACTGGCTGTGTGAGGTCTGAATATCCATAAACTTCCATACTGGAAGTTAATTCACTATGCGTATTCACTATGTTACGGGGACCAAATGTCCAGCAATACCAGTAAAAGTTGACCTTGTGGGGATATTAATTTATAATTTGTCCCCATAAAAAACAAGCTTATAAATCACATAGAATGATCTATTTTGAAAATATAAAATAAAGTTTTCTGTGATGGATATGTTTAGGGCTAAGGGTTAAGGTAGGGAGATAAATACAGTATATATACAGAATATACAGTTTGTACGGTATAAAAATACATTACATCTATAAAATGTCCCCATTAAACAAAAACCCAGAGAGAGAGAGAGAGAGAGATGGTTGGCACATACCTCCCATGTATAGGGAAAGGTGGAGAAAAACTTGTTTCACGAATAAATATAGAAATGTTCCCAGTTTTCCCTCTAACAACATGTTGAACAACACTGTACATGCGCAACTGATTAACACAGACTGGATTTTATTTTATCAATAAGTGCATGCTGTTTGTCTTCCTATCTTTGTCTATAAACTGTCATTAAGACAAACTATTTACTAAACTACTGTTACTAAATTACAATGTCTCAGGCTCACTTTGTGTTACGGGATCTCTGGACACAGTTCATTCCCATTCTGGATTATAAGAAAGTCAATCTCGGTTTGCAAAGACTACAGCGACTACACTAACTTAAATAAGCCTCATACCTTGCGCTGATGCCACACGAAGGACCACCGATAGCAATATTACAATCCAACAGGGTCTCCTTCTCGATTTGCCCGAATTCCCAAACATTGCCAGACGAGCAGATGGAGAGATATTGAACAGGTTTGTCCGGAACGCTGGGTACATGTTGCTCCTCCACAGCCCTGCCACAGTTGTGTGCGTTGGATGGTGCGTAATTTTCTGGAGCGGTTTCTAGCGCGTCCTGCGCCTTTCAGCTACGAAGCGAGATGTTGCGCGGCTTAATTAAAGCTGATCATTCATATGTCATATGACACATTGATGAACAAGACTTTAATATTGTTAAACTCCCCTTTATGTCTGAGTTTGTAAAATATTTAAAAACTTTGCACATGAGAAGCTGTCTATAACGGACGCGCGGAACAACGACTCATACGCACAGAATCTGTTTTCTTAGTGGTGAAACAGACTTTTTGATTTTTCAAACGGTGCCTCCACTCTCCTGCATTTACCTGTGTTTCATTCAACAAATGTTTTATATATTACAATATTCCCAATCCAGGGCGCAAGCAGCTTAGTTTATGAACTGTTGATAACTGTCCGCCGAGTATTATCCGTTACTCATTTGCTTACATGGAGAAATCATTGGTCATTTCAGTATATTCAAAGTTATGTTCTGCCTGTCTTGCTTTGCCTCTCGTTATCCCCAATAGGAGTGACGAACCTCCGTTCACAGAGTCCGCCCAGACGCAGAACAATCATTCGGCATAAGTAACTTTCCAAGTCCCGATTTACTGCGCCTCGGTGCTGCTTGGTCCCAAACGAACCATGCTGTGCACAAAGCTTCGCTATAGGTGCTGGAAACGGTATTCGCCAAGAAAACAAACTATCATCGGTGCATCTCGCGCAGGAACCGGCCCGTCGGTACGAAGCTGTAAAGATCTTGAGCATCATATGAACAGCGGATCGGAGACAGCGATGCGCACGAAGGGGGCTGACGCACGGTGCCACCGCGCGGTGAGCTCCAATAAAACACTGGGAGACAGACGGGCGCTGGCTGGTGTGTTTATCGGAATGAAGGTGTAGGGAGACGGTTAATCTATTAAACTGGCCGAATAAATAACTAACCATCAAAATAACCAGAGTTTGCCTGTTTTACACTCTGCATGGCTCTCTATGACAGTAATTACTAGATAGAGTGAAATGTCCCTTTGTTCCAGTTGTCACTGTTTCTGGCTTGTACTTGCAGAACTGAGAAAAATTGGTATTGACATTCAATTGAATGAATTTAACATGCATGGCCATTGGGAGGGGAGTTCAAGTGGTACCGGTGATATTGGTTATTTAAGCTTAATTTAAACTGTTAATGTCTGTCTGTCTGTCTGTCTGAGTACATCAATCCGTCTTTTTTTTGCAAAACTGTCTTCAGCGTTCCTCCACTGTGATTAAGAATGAGTCCAGTATGATGCAAATTAACATTTAATCAAAAGTTTATATTGTGGTATTGCTAAAATCGTTGGCTCTTTCAGATTAATCGTTTGTGTTTGTATTTCCTAAGGTCTCTTTGGATAGCAGCATCTGTTAAATGAAGAGAAAATAAATGTACATTTATTTTCATTAAATCGAGCTGTAGATGGGACTCTTCTAATGTAAATCCAAAGCTCATTCACAGACCCATCTGCCCTTAAAACAGGTTTACTTACAAACTACATTTAATTCCACTGGCAATGAAAGTGCATTTTGGCCAGGAATGCAGATCTGATATCAGCAATTTATAGATGGTTGTTACAAAAATAGAGTCTCTAAGTGCTCTTTTCAGCAAAGAGTAAGTAAAGGCAAACAAAACATCTAGAGGGTTCCAAAAGCAATGGTATTTATCACAAATGTCAAAATGAGGTATGTTAACAGTTTAATGGGGTAAGTTGTCAAGCATGATTATTGTATTCTATACAATTTATTAATTGCAAATTCTGTGGGTCAATACAATGCTTTTTTGTTCAATGTTGCTAAAAAGCCTTTAAAACAACAATAATAGTCTATTTAATGGCAGATTCCTAATCTGACAATTTACCCTGTATACTGTACAGTACTGTACTGTACTGTACTGTACTGTACTGTGACAGTATGGCCCAACACACTCAACTTGTGTCCAATGAACTGTATGTGTTTTTCAAGGCAACAATGGTGAAAATACACAAACAAGTGCTGCACCTATACAGACATTGACGAATAAACCTGAGAATTATTTACTGGAGAAAGATAGATGTCAACTAGCCTTGGCCTTCTGTACGTCAGTCAAAAGAACCTTCTGACATGTGTTGAGAGTGGGTCTGATCTACGGCTGCAGTGTTGCTCTTATGATCTTCTGGAGCACTTGCGTGTATGTAGAACGCACACCTACACACATTCTGGATTAGCATGCACACATACACACACATATCTATAAGTCTTTGCAAATACAAACACATTCAAATCTGTATGTATTTACTGTACAAATGGCAAGTTACTGTAGTACATCACCAGAATGGAGGTCAGATTGCAGAACAAGCCAACATCAGCGGACTCGTTTACAGGTCCGATTTCTCCCTCTGCAAAGCTTGCTCGCCCACACACCCAACACACACAAACGCACACACTTCAAAGAGTATTGATCTTTTTTGGCCTGCGGGAAAAACAACTTCCACATCAAGCAACACTCCTTTGGGTTAATCATACATGTCAGAGGGTCCAAGCTAATCTGTGAATAACCCTGTAAAGTAGCTTTACGGCCAGGTAGAGAGAACTGGAAGTCCAACAGCCTTCTTAACCTGTGTGTCACTAGGGAAGCGTGGAACTGAAGATGCTATAGACATGGACTCGCAAGCTGGCAGTAGAAGCATGCTCATTTTACACTAATGATATAACAACAATCCCTCCCTCCGCCTTTATATCTATAATAAACTAAGTCTGGGAGAGGGAACATAGACCTCAAATGGAACCTTATGCGTGGCCTAATTGTGGACATCAATCAAAACCGGTTAACCTTTGCCACTCTCAAAGATTATAAGAGAGTGCAGGGGCGTTTGAAGGGAACCGGGGGACCAAATGTACAATTATATCAATAAATGAAGCTAAATTGCATTTAAACTCAGTAGCCAGTCATCATGACTGTATACCATACCAGCACTAAATGGAAACAAAACAGGATGTACATTTTGCAAAACAATTCCTTTTGTGTTCCTTAACAAAAAAAGAAGTACTCCTAATTTTAGGTGACATGAGAATGGGTAACATTCATAGTGCGCCACAGAAGATTTGACTCTCTGAGGCTAATAAACACTAGTGTGTTGCTAAGGTGACATGATGAAACACTCAAATAAAACAACAGATTACAAAACAGTCAACTAAATAATGGACTTTAAAAAAGTTAAATAAAAAGTAAATTGTTCCAGTGCATTATGGGATTGTTAGCTCTGTGAAGGATGTTAATTTTGAAAGGCCAAAATAACATATAATATCTGAAAAGATTAATAATAATAATAATAATAATAACAACAACAACAACACTTCTCTGAATGAAAGAGAAGGGGAACAAAAAAGTTCTTTCAAATGATGAGAACCCTTGAGATGGTTTATCAACCAGACTGATCAGTACCAATTGCATCAGTCAGATGAACAACCCTGTACTGTTCTCACTATATCATTTAAAACAGACAAAGAGATGAGATGTATTGCTTCAGAATAACATCTTACACAGCAGAAAGCCTTTATGAAATATGACTGGCGGGGCCAAAAGCAGAGAAACAGAGCTGTGGTCTGAAACACTGATGTTTTTTGGAAAGACTGTTAGAAAATTTACTATTACACACTTGTAGGATGTAGGATCAAATTAACAGAAGGTAAAAATCAATGACTTCATTTTTTCCTTCAGTCACAATACAGAATACAGTCAAAATTGTGAAATGGTGTGTCAAAGAGAGCAGTGACAGACCCAACTAGATTTTTTTAACATCTGAAGGAAATGTCGGTGGTTACAAACCTCACTGACACCTTTTCAGAGTGTTGTGGTTGTCAGCACATTGCTAAGTGGTTCTGAGTGGATTTTAGTTCGTTGCTATGGGGTTGCTAAGTGGCTGCCAGGCAGCTCTGGTGGTTACTCTGTGGCTCCTTACAGGTACAAATCAAAAATACACATTTCATGTCTCAGTAAAATTTAAGGTCTTTTCTCATATCATTTATCAGGAAGCAAATGCACACATGCTTAACAAGCCAAACATTGAGGCATTACTTGTTAATTATTCATGAGTCACACAAGTGCAGGATGAGTCACACGCCAACATTTAATGCTCAGTTCTGACTCTAAATACAAGCAAGAGCAATAATAGCATAAAAACACAACAGCATAAAAAACAAACTGGTATTTTAAATAAAAAAGTGAATGTTTATAACTGGTATCATTGTCATTTTAGCATTTACTTTTTAGTCTTTAACTTCCTAGCAGATTCTTATTCACATGCTGGCCAGGCCTCGCTAAATCCGTCTATGGATGAAGTGATTTGCTCAGTTCAACAAGATTTCTTTAAAAGTCTTTATCACGCATTATTCCCCACTTCACCTTTGATATTCAGTGCCGGAGACACAGCTGGTATAATGAGGAGACTGGCGTGTGAAGGATTCCAGTCTCACTTATACAGGGTTTGCATGTGCGATGGATTGACAGATAGTACAGTACTGAATAATGCAGATAACAGTGACAAAGTACAGTAAGAGGAATTTGGGAAGGTAGGGAGAAAAAATGTGTTGCAGAGATGGAGTTAGTGACTCGGACTTGAGTCACAATTAAGTCTTATTTTAAAAGACTTAAGACAGGATTCGTGAGTCTGTTATCCTTAGCTACTGTTATAAAGAAAGAAATAGTCTTTTCATTCATGTTAATATCTCTGTCACATTTTTCCTTGTGTTGTGACAGATTGGATCCTTATCATATAATTTGTATATCTGCGTATCTCTGTGTGCATTAAAGATACCAGAATGACATTTTAACGTATTGCAATGCACACAGTTTTCTGTTGACTTGGAAACGTTCTGAGGTCTGATATTTCCTGATAATGACAGTTGTCAATAGCAACGCTGTATAACAGAGCGTTCATTTGGATATTTAAAGTTGACATGAATTGTGCTCATTCTGAGCTTTGTCGAAACTGTGACACATTTATTACAAAGAAAAACAAAACAATTTACCAGTGAGGTAAGAAAAATATGGTTATAGTCTCTAAAAACACTATTAATATCTACAATTTTGCTTGTCAAGTAAACTGATCTAATTTTTCTGGTGTTTAGATACTTTGCTGAACTTACAGACTATACCTTATTTCATGTGTTATACATGGAAATCCTCATTTAGCTGCTCATTTTCTGAAATTGCTTGGTTAAAAAAAAAAAAAAAAACACTGTACATGTGTGGACTTGCCAATGAAGTTATTTTTCTTAAACTGAACTGAACATAGAGATCAGAGAAATGGAGAAGGCAACACATCAGCAAGTTTTTTCTGCTCATGCCATTGTCATCGGTCTGTCACGTTTAGAGGAGTAAACAAAGTCAGGATGGAGAAGAAGATGAAGAAAAAAAGCCCTCATATCCCAGCAGGTACATACAGTGACATTAATAAGATGATGGACAGACTAATTAATGTAAGAAGCTTTAATCGTGGGCATTATGACAGATGGTGAGAATGTGAAAAGCCAGTGAAGTTCATTGGAATTAAATTTGTTTTCAAATTAGAGGAGAAAACTTTTAAGAGAGAAAAACAGCTAAATTGTGGCCCTCTCTCGTGGGAATAAAAAGTATGACTACATAGCCAAGGACTCATGGTGGGTATGTGTAAATGATAGCTCCTTTATCGATTCGACATTTTTCCGTTGACCGTGTGACATTTATATAACACATATTCTGACGGCAGAGTGAGATTTGTAGGTGTATATCAAACATCTTTCCGACAAGTCAAGGACAAGCAGAAAGTGGTGTCAGTTCATTTAGAAAGCCAAAAGTCGCACATTCCTTTTTGTATGTTGCTTGCTGTTCCTTGGTGGCTGTTTCTCAGAAGAAACAGGAGAAAACTGATTGAGTGTGAGAAAATGGAACGCAAGCCTGACAGTCTGACACTCTTACACGCTGGTGACATCACCCTATTGAACATAGCATCAGAGAGCAAGAGGTTAAGGTTGGCCCAGAAAGTTTTTAAGATAAAAGCAAAGACAGACTGTGGCTCTGATTAAGTGTTATTGTGTTCCTCTACAGTGATGTCACTTCTACTAATTTCTCAGAAAGCAGGAGGAGCAGAACTTTCCTGACCTAAACCAAACAAAACATCTTACGTCATAGTTTAAAAACATGGTTCAGACAGAAGTTTTTCTTAATGGGTGTCTGACTGACAGTCTTTACATTGAGGTCGTAGACGCTTTGTGATGTTGGGTGCAAACTGGCTCTTCTACTGTACTGTCATGTCTGCAAAAACCGCCTGCATGATCCCATTGAAAATTAATGACATCTGGTTGCCTAGTCACAGTATATTGATTTTAGTGAGAACATATACTGAATTCCTGATAAAGATTGTGAAATGGACTATTTTATTATGTTCAAACTTATATTAATCTTGTCAAACTCAATAGCTCAGAAGTCTGTTACAATTTCTTAATTGTAATATGTGATGTTCAGTGTTCAGTAAAAGCAGTACAAAAACCCATCTAAAACCCAGCAATACTACCAATGTACATTCTAAACTTACTGTGATGAGGCTGTAATAATGTACAATAGCATTGTAGCATTATAGTTAAGTTACAGTAAGGTTAATAATGTTAAGTACAGTAACTACTGGTACTTTGTAACAATGTATCCACAAATCTAAGATAATATATAGGGTAATATTTTAAGAATTCATCTTTTAAATTCCCTTTTAAATAATCTTTTAAAACCAGGTCACTGAGGGGTATGTGTCATCATATGCTGGTTCATCATGTATGGGCTTGTTATAGCCCTCTAACTAGCAAATAATGTCTTTAGCAGTAACCTTTATAAATGGAATAATTATTAAAAAATTTTATACTCAAAAGGCACTGAGAAAAAGCCAAAGCTGTGAGGTGAGGGTTGCTTGTTGGAATCATACAAACATTCAAAATGTGACCTAATCACTGCTTTGAAAACATGGTAATAAGCAACAGTATGTAGCTAAAATAACTTTACTGAAAAAACTGTTGTAAACCGCTTCATTGAAATGAATTGTCCACACATAATAACTTTTCAATGTTACTGAACATTCAGTGATACCTTTTCTTTTTCATGGACGCAAATCTATTACCTAGAATACACAAACAAAACAGAACAGTTTGACCAACAAACTCTCTGTAGGCCAAACTAATTAGCCTAACCTCTTTCTAAACAAAACACTTTCATAATTGAAAAAATGAAGACCTACACTGGACCAAACATGCACACAATTTTCATCAGGGAGAACAGTACAAAGCCATGCCATATCTCCTTACAGTGTTTGGAGATTTCTTCTCTCTGTGCCTCGCAAGGTTGAGCCGGGGTAATAACTAACCAGAGTTCTATTCAATACAAGGACGACGGCTTACAAAAATAATCTGTGGTTCCATTGTTCTGTGACTTTCAGTCACCCGTGCTGCAGTGTCATAGAGCTGTTATAGCACAGCCAAGTCCTTCACATGCCTGGCCCTATAGTGAGAAGCAAAGTGATAACCAAAGTTCCTCACTTTTCTTCCAAACACATGAAGCAAGTGCTGCATCAGAAGGCAAGATATAAGTTCTGGGAGGGAGACAGCAGATAGATCAAGGAAACAGCAGAGAGGAAGAGATGTACATATGCGTGTAGGAGTCACACACTGACAGTTCGGCACAGTCGTGACACCTACATCCAGTTCGGCTGAACGTTGGAAACCAGTCGAGCGCTGGTGCTTGGTTATCAATGAGAGGAGTTTTCAGCTTCAGTGTTTTAGTGGGTTGCAGACAGTGAGATTCTGACAGCTGGTGTAGGCTGTGGTTGAGGATCTCTCTCCCCTGTTGTAATGTTCTGTGAATGTAAGAGACAATTGGAAATGAGCTCTTTTTTTAAACACACTGCTCCCTTAACAAAATGTATATGCTCTTGAAAATACCTAATTGTCCATGTCAATTGAGGCATATCATAAGGGTAAGTAAATAAGGTAACCCATTTAAGCAGAGATTGATCACAGTCACAAAAATGTCTTTGTAGGCCCCTCTTGTGGCACTGAAACTGGCCCTGTACTGCTGTATGAGTTTATTGAATCTGATATGGTGATGTGCTCTACACATGCAGAAATCCTAAATACCATTTATCTTTAACTGATGTTTTGCTGTGATGTTATAACTGACAGGGTGGTGCTGTCTTGTAGCAGAGACCTACATAATATAACCTGACAGGATATTCCAATTAAAAGCTTAAATTCGTCAGACATCATATTTGCAAAGATTCTGAGCCATCCAGGTCACAGAACAAATTTTCCATGGAAAATAGACATACGTAGACATTCCAGAGCAAATCCTACAAGACCTCAGGTTATATTAAGCTACCTGATATTTGCACACATATCCACAGACACACAGAATGAACTAGTAGTGACAAAGCGTGTAAAGCATTGCGAGGACGCTTCTGTAAATCCAGGGGATTTTTGTCCTTTTATTAGCAGAGAGAGGGAAAACGAATATTAATCTTTTTCCAAGCTGAAACAGAGACTCTTTTTTTTGAAACAAATGATTGAAATGGGGGCAAAAAAAATGTCTTGCTCACCTGAACCATCATTTGTGGCATAAAGCATCTCTGTTTACTAATTCCTCAACTGTGTTTAGGAAGTAACCTAATCCCTATCAACAGACTGAGTCAACGGTCTGTCCCTCTAACTCCCTGAGGACCCGAAGATTAAAATAGAGCAACCTGCAAATATACCGGTCTGTAGCTGACACACAACAACACTGAAAACCGCACACACAGGCAAACCAACACCAGGCAGCATTGCTCTGTGATTTAAAAAAGGGCCTCAGAAGCCCTGTGGTAATTGAAAAGAATAGTAAGGCTGCCGGACACCAACATCAAACAGATCATTGATGTTTCTCCACCTCTTGGTTTCACGGGAGGTCAGAGAAACAGACAGAGAAAGTTAGCAAGAAGCTTGCTAGCCTTCACAGTTAAGTTCTGACCTCTACAGACTTCCAGTTCAACAGCTTTCACTGGTTTCCCTGACAACTACAGTTTCCTCTGTTCTAAATGAAGAGCGCGGGGTTCAAATGGCACTTGGTGCTTTAACTGAGGTTGCGCACTGCCTGGGGGAACTAATGCCTTCAGAAGGAGATTCGGCCTATCCGGAACACCTTAGGGGTTTTTAGATGTTATAGTAATTTTATCAACTGTAGCTGGACTTCAAAGTGTCTGTAATGTCATCAAAAATCTGGTCATAATTGCTCACTTAATTCATAAGGCAGATCCTTACACAAACTCACCCAATTATATTTTGAGACAAGGTTTGGCAATATGACAAAAGAAATGACAATGGAACAGAACCGATTAAAAGTTCTGGTTATAATAAGCACATTTGCATAAAAAGTTACAAAGCACTTTTGCACAGTTGATTACTGGAGGTTTAGCCATATGTTCTCAAAAGAAACACAAACGCTTATCTGTACATTCACAGATGTGGGAAACAGATGTAAGAAATGTGAATACTTCTTAAATTCCTATATTTTGAATTCTGTGTATGCTCTAGATCAAATGGGGCACATTCAATATTCTCTCTTTTAACAGCTTTGAGCTCTTGTGTACAGTGTGTTATATGCATCTTCTATTTGGAGAGCTGTTGTACTGTCTGTCGACTTTGCTATCCCTCAGCTCCACACTAATATAAAAACACTTAGCAGTGCCAAAGCAAAATCAACTTTCATACAAAATTCATAATGCTATAGCTCTGGGTGGGAGCTACGTCCTTGCTGTTAGCAAACATGCTCTGACACATTGGCCTCATGCACACTGCAGTTACATATGGCCATGACTTCTCTCATGAGAGCTTAACTCCAGGATTTCCCATACCAAAGACAACTTTAACATCTTAATTGTTTCTCTTAAACAGTAATATGATTAAATGCAAAGCAATTAAAACTTATCTGATGGTTCTCTGATGTTTCTTCTAAGAAAATGACACAGAAGTCCCTCAGTTTCAGAAAAGATCTCAACAAGATCACAAACTTTGTTTAGAGTTGCCAAGTCTGCAATTAAAAGTCAACATTTCTGAAAATTTAAATATGAACTCAAACAATCCTTATCATATTTACCCAAACATAGACAAATTTTATAGCACCAAACTTCTAATGTATTGCATTACCTGTCTAATTATCTATTCATATTTTATCATTCATAACCCAAAATAAAATTTTGGAAATATCTGGGCCAAAATGATACTTGATAAAAAACAACTAAGAACAACTAAGATATTTCTTTAGTTAAATCATTTAGCATCGCATAGGTTAGATATGTAGCAGTTATGATTCTAATTTAACTCCATGTGAAGCCAAAACATTGCTTTGGTCATCATCACCAATGTACTCTACATATTTATGTGCACAAACAAAACCATAATTAAGGGGATTCAATCCCACATTTATGTGGTGGTCACTCCCAATACTTTCCAGCTTGTGAGTGACCAAGTCTCTGTTATTTCTTGACTGTTCATAGTGTCTCCACTACGGCGTTTAATTCTGACTCTCACGGACAATTAAATGGAAATTGTGCCTTTCCGAACACAATCTGTGTGTTTCATTCGAGTGACACCACTGGGTGTGTTGAACCAACAGCGCAAAGCTATTTTAAAACTACAATGTGCGCCAATCGATCTGTATGGACTCAATTACATTAACTTACGTTATGAGCTCAGCTTGTGGCGAGGAGTTAAGACAGAAGGTTGACACAGAGTGTTTCTAGAAGATATGAAGTAGATTTGTAGGTTCAGATAGATGCTGTTGTCATGGTATTGGCACGGCAACTTCTGTTTCAGGCAGGCTATTGTTTGGGATTTCCACTGTTTGCGTGGTGGGCTGGGAAAATCCAGGTGTCTTTGCAGGGAACATGTATGTGTGAGGCATAAAGTCCAAAGGTCTGAGCAAAGCTCACCATCTTGCTCCACTTTATCCTCCTTCAGTAAACAGTGAACTGGCTGATGAGCAATCATTTCACTCTGAGCTATTTCTCATGCTCTAACCATCCCCCATGCTGAATGTAGTTATTTTCCTCCTACACACCACACGTCTTCAAAGCCCTGTTTAAATGTCTTCGATCGCTGTTCGTGTGGATCGTTATTTCATCCCTCTATGGTGCATATTATGTTCCAATGATGAAACACCTTTTTTGCATGAAATAGATCCAATAAGAAAAACTTTTTGAAAGTAAAATATTGAGGCATTTTTTCGGAAACATTACCTTACTGTAACTCTATACCACAATGGACAACAGTGCAGAAAAATCTGGAAAATTGTTTTAAAAAGTATTTTTGTTTTAAAGTAATTTGGAACTATTTTTTGTATCTATTTTGTTCATAAACTGTTAACTCCGATTTAATTGTTCACTTAAATGTGATTTGTAGGAGCCCCATATGAATATTGTTCTATTGTACCCAACAGGACAGTTTAATTCTGGTTATTTCCACAAAAAATAACTGTGTGTATTTCTACCGCAGGTCCAAAAAATTAACTAAGCATAAATACAATTATTATACACACTTCTAAATACATAACTGTAGCAATATAATTGATAACATGATCTACACAAAAATTCCAGTGAGGAAATGTATTATTGCAATTTCATGCTATTTTTAAAACCTTCATTTGCTAAAAATATTATATATTATATATTATATTATAATATTGACATTTTTCCATTATGGTACAGAGTTGTAAAAAAGTGGTTCAAATCATTTTAAAACTGTTGTAAACAATGTTTCATTAACTTATCAAAGATCCAGCAAGCATCAAAACAGCATATTAGTAGTTTCCTTTAAGGGGAAAAAATTGTTGCTGTGTGACTGAGTTTTTAAACAGGATTCTTGAATACTTTCATCTCCAGCACGTCTTCCAACAAGAATTCCCTCCACCAAAATCATGCCATTTTATTGGACCAATGTTGTTGTGTCAGGCTACTTAATTTAAACTGAACAATGTTTTGACAGTGCCACAAACTTTAGTGCTTAGAGTTTTCTGGGGAATCAACCTATAGATGCCTTACTTTTAGCTGTCTGTGTACATTAAGCTGGGATGAGAAAAATGGATTTATATATCATTTAAAAAAGACTTTAAAGTAACCAAAATGACTTCAGGGTCAACGTTGGTGGAAAACTAACCAAACCAATGACTAACCAAACATGTAATAAT